>JAVQKI010147970.1:0-12030 GCA_036025975.1 Nematalosa erebi
TTACTTCTGTCTGACAACAGACAACGGGTATAAAATAGCATAGCTGGCCTAGCATAGCTAACTGGATAGTATAACTCTTAAAAAGAAAGAAAATATGGAGAATACTCACTTTATATTTGCGCAGTTTCGAGTGAGCCCTATATTTTACTGTTATCCTATAACCCACTGTCAACATAAGAGTAATTACGATGTGATCTCGGCATTTAGCTTTAGCTACACCTGACATTACAGTACGTTAGGCTAACGTGATCTGTCAGCAGATGTGTTAAAACTGTGACGTCATGATGAATTCACTCTAGAGGAATTAAAGGCTACTTTGTAACATGGTGAATCCAACATTGTAACACTGGAAAACAAGACACTTCTCACTTTATTATGTCATTCAACTAAAAAAATGACGTTAATTGAATACCATAACCCCATCCAAGTTGTACAAAGAAAATAGACCTGTACATTTAGGTTTAGGTTTTCGTAGTTTTCAAGACATTCGCTCAGTGTCAACGAAGCTACCGGTGGCATACGTTCATCCCCTTTTTCACAGAGCAGCTTCATCTAGTGGTGTTGTGCAAGAGGTGCAGCGCTTTGAAATCAGTTGAGAACGTGTGATAACTGCTTTGCAGCATCCAAGCGGACCCTCAGAGCAGACCTTTTCATGACGAGAAGGAGGATATTGGCTCGGTGAGATTAACAATATTTAGAGGGAACTTTAACTGCTGGTACTACCTAATATAACAATATGTTCATGGAAATTTTCTCTTCTGTAGATTCGTGTTGTGAGATGTGGTATACCAACCATGGCAAGGGGTCTGTTGCCATGGATCTGTCTGAGAAAGCCCATCTACATCCAGGTAAGACCCTAGAAAAATCGTTGCAACCTCGCATATGTTATGGTTCATGCCATGGATTTTGTATTACACCTTTGTCTGCATATAACTGGAAACTGTTCGATCAATACGGTATCCTGGTAGTTACGGCACGATTTTGTCTGGTTTGTCTTGACTTTGAACTTTTCGTAGGCTTACAGCGTAGCCTACGTTATATCGTTTCTCTTTTGAAAATAATCTCCTGCAGTATTCTTCGCCAAGAATGTAAATACAGGATACACGCTACAGCAGCATCGAATTCCAACATTTTGAAATTGGTCAGACTTAACGAGCTACATTTACTGTGCTTTCGTGACACGATGTAGTGTATTCCTCGTCCGTGCAATACTGTAAAACTACGTGTAGTCATTAGCTCGGCTCAGGGGTTGCTGTAGCAACAGTGCTGCTGTAAAATAGCTTAACATTCTTGAATTCGCGAGATATTCACACACCGATTAGAGGAAATGCTTTGGCGTGCAAATTGCTATAGAATACACTAATTGCGTGTGAATGGTGTGCGTGTCGAGTTGACTGTGAATACTGACAGCGAGTTCGAGCACCAAGAGAAATATCACGACAGTTCGGTCTCTAACGGGTGGGTATGGTGGGGAATATCCTCCACAAACGTGGCTTCCTATGTTAGGGCAGTTGGGCACAAATTATTCATGGACACAGTTGTTGTATGTCACAAGTATGCTCTGGGTCTAGCGACAAAGCCCACATAGTGCTCATTACATGTCCCTGTTATTAAAGACTAAGTTTAGGCTATTTGTCTAGCCTGGAGCGGGAGCCAACGTAGCATAAAATCGCAGTTGGCTCTTTCGAGAGTTGCATGCACTGATCAGAGAAACCTACATGCAGATGCTTCACGTTCTTCTGTGGTGCACATTCTCTTTGAAGATGTAATAGACTACGTCTGACTTTGGAATGTCAGTACCACTTCAGCATTTAGCCATTTTCCATAAAGCCATCCATTTCTAATGTAAGGGTTAGAACTGAGATCTACGTTAATAACAATTGGCACGAGTGCCACTACATCATATTAATGCAAGGCAAGCAGTTCTCCACATGGACTTTGAGATATTATGCACACCCCCTAACATTAGCACTCTTCTTTTTAAATTACCATTAATGCACTCTGCAGAAATTTGAGAAATGTAGATATTGCTGAATTATTATTGTCTTTAGTGTCTTTTCTTTGCTCTTCATTAAAATGATTAATTCAAGTTTCATGTTTTGTTTTATGTTTTGTCTGTGTGTGTGTAAGTGTGTGTGTGTGTTTGACTAAAAATCAGTCTTCCCCCTAGGTCTCTACGCTGAGCTAGTGGGCAGAATTGCAAGCCTGGCAGCCTTTTTACTCTCGCCCTGACCTTAACGCCTGTGTAGAGTGACCTGACCGTAATGCTACATTCGTGTTTGCCTTTGTTTTCCCTCCTCTTGTCTCATCACATTGTGGTTTTCCAATATCCAGTGTGTGAAGAGCTGGGGCTCAGTGTAACAAAGAGTGACAGCAATCACGGAGCATCAACTGCCTCTCTGCTGAGCTTCTCAAGGCTGCTTCACTCTTCATTAGTGGCTATGCCTGACCACGGAGTGGTGAAAAACCCCAACAGTGTTTTTTTCTTTTTTTTTTTAGCCCTGGAGATTTCTTGATATGTGTGTTGTTTGTTTGCTCTGTAAATTGCTAAAAGCGTTTAAAAAAAAAAAAAAAAACAGCCACAATGTCAAAATGCAGTTATGTCGTCGCATCATTCATTATGAGATCCACTTCACTTTGAGCAAATCTGTAATAAGTCATTAAATTGCCTTAGAATCAATAGCATCAAGCAGAGCATCTTTGTTGCTGTCACTAATGACTAACTGCCCAGGCTGGAAATGATTTTCGTGGCCTGAGGGTGAAAGGCCCTTGTTAGAACGACGTTGGGAAGTCGTGACAACGTGAGACATCTCTCTGCCCCTCTCTGTCACCGTTGTCGTGTGTGCAATTACCTCTCCTGGCCAGGAAAAGGGCATCGATGACAAAAAGGGTGCTGGCGGGAGTGAGAGAAGGCTGCCTCAGTTAGCTTGTTTGTCTGCCTGCGGTATTGAGTAAATCCAGAACGTCGGTTGCATGAGGCTTAGTCAGGGTTATCTAAATCTGTCAGGCCTTGTCCCAATGTTAAGCTTAGAACTCCCGACAAGTGACACAAAGTGATAAGTAAAGTGTTTGTGTGTGTGTGTGTGTGTGCTTGTTAAGAGTGAAGACCTCTAAAAATGGACTACAGACATGCCCTAGTCAGATGCAGATAGACAGAAACCTTATTCATGCAGTAACAGGGGTGGGTGAGTTATAGTGACTGTCCACTTCTCTCCTGAGTTAGTTGTTTTTTGTCTGATGAGATTACTTCACCTCTGTGTCACTCCTCTTGTTGGCATGTTATGGCATATAATTAGTTTTTATGACTACATCATGAATACACTGTCCTTTCATGACTTTGTAGACTTCGAATAGTAGATATAAGTCTTTTGCCCTCATTGGACCATTGTCATGTCACGTTGTCACACCTCCTGGTCTTAACACCCTCAAATTTGTGAATATCAGACATATTTTGAGGCTGTATCCCACATCTCCTTGTAAGTTTGATGTGTTTTGCCTCCAAAGGCTATGATGTGAAAATTGGATTATTTTTTTCTTCTAAGAGATATCCATGAAAGGATTTGACCTGAGGAAGTTGAATTTGATCTGACGAGACAAACCCTCCGTGACAGGGCTGAGTACACTGAGTCGACTGTCATCGTCTCTTTTTTCTTGTGGGAGCTCATACGCAGGCTGCAGGGGGAGACAGCTCATTCTACACTCTAGGCTCTGCGCTGTCACCACAACACATGACCTCTAATGTGGGCTGTGAATTGCTCACTAGTATAGGGATGTGAGTGTCGAGTGAACATATGTGCATCTTTATGTGCATGTGCTGTTGTTCGGAATGTGACTAAGCTAGAAGAGCCTGCCTCACTCTTGGAGTGAAAATAAAATGCAAGTGTACAAGATCAGTAAGACTAGCTGACTGAAGTCTAAAATTCTTTCAGGGCCAGTTTATGCAAACCAGGGATTGTCTGCTTTGATTGATTTTTGGGGTGGGGGGGTGGGGGGTTATCTATCAAAAACATCACCTGTAGGAGGAAAAATATGCCCATTGAGCCATGTAGGAGAGCGCGAGGGACCCAGCGGGAAATTCTCACCCTGGAAAACCGGAGTGAAGGTTGGTGTGGAAGTCACAACGAAATCTAGCTAGACAAAACATGCTGTCTGTCTGACAGTAGATGCCCAAAAGGGCTTTTCATAGAGGATATAGCCGTCTGGAGCAACACTGCTGTCTGACTATAGCAGTCATTCCAAAAATATACCTTCCCAGATGGTTTTAAAAAATACACACATTTTCTGTGTGTTTTGTTATATTATGACTCATCATCGCTAACAGGCATACACTACAGCACACCATGGATTTCTTGCTTAGCAAAATGTGGATTGCACTGCTTAATGTCCTCTCTCTACGTCCCCTGGGAGAACCTCCTTTTAAAAAGCTTGAGAGTTATTTTGTATTCAATCACAGGAGACCTGTCCCTTCCTAAGGGGCCTTCTCCCTTATTAGAAACAGGGATGGGGGGGGGCAACTCTGTAAACGGGTCCTCTATTTTTGTGCCACTCTCGGGCACGGCCACCGCCACACTGCAAGATGCCCAGCTTCCATTTTATCCCCTGTGGTCTCAGAACCCGTCAGAACCAGGCCTCATTTACCACGGCAACCGGGCTGGCCTAGAGAGCTCTGGGCTTGGTGGCGATGTGGAGGAGAAGTGTGTCAAGCAGATGAGCTAAATAAGGTTATGAAGAGAGAGAGGGGAAGGGGATATGCACACTTAGACACACAGACACACTGTCAAAAAAACACAGTGTTGAGAAAAGCATACATGTTTCTCCAGGTTTTCTTATGAATGAAAAAAAAAAAGCATCTTAAAACCAATTGCTGTCTTTTTGTCAAAACCCACCTTCTCCCCTTGTTGTTTGATACTTGAATTGAAGTCACTAAAATGGCAGTTGACTCATTTGCGTCACCACCACAACAGGTGAATTTGATTTCAACTGTCAAAAATCACCTGTATAACCGTGACAATCCAGACAAAAGAAAATATCAATATTTCACATCTCCCATTACAAGTGCTACTCTTGTATGGCCGTCTTGTTACAAAGAACTTTACAAGATATTATAACCTGCTGATCCATACTAATACATTTTGGATGAACAAGCCAAGACTTTCTATTGTTGAACAAAGTAAGATTTATTGCCATGCACAGCCATTTAGTCATTTTTGATTCCCCCACCCCACACATGCACCCTTCTCCCTTCCTCCCTGGACACTCTGAGGTAGATGGAGGAAAACAAAGACATTAGGGGGCCTGGTTTGGATTTCCTTGTTTCCTTAGCCACATTTTGGAGGAATTCAGTTAGGAGCCAGGCTTTTGCCTGATGTGACCAGACTTCTTTAACTGGCCCAAGCAGTGGCCTTACTACAGTACTATGAATATAAAGCACTCTCTACTGCACAGTTGTGGTGCTCAAGAGACTTGTGGAAAGCTGTGGTTAGGGACATCTGGTGACTTGAACGTCAGAAGTCTTAACAGGAGAGAAAAGAGGGCTGATATTCTAATCTGTTGCACTGTAACATGCTGCTGGTGAAAAAGGATGTAGACGTAATATTTACTCATGTCATAGATCAATGAGTCATGAAAGAAGGATTTGTGGGAGTGTTTGGATTGTGTCAAAAAGCAGTTCTGGATGTATTTCTGTGTGTGCATGTGTGTCTGCGCGCATGTGTGCACGCGCAGTGGGATTGTTGACAGTTACTTATTGCTCTCTTGCCTTCTGAGCTGATGTCTAGCCTCAGACGGATACATGTTGCACCAAGAAGTTGCTGAGATGGAATAGATGTAGGATGTGTGTGTGAGTGTGTGTGCGTGTGTATGTGTGTGTGTGTGTGTGTTGGTAGTTTCTGGGACCGAGTGGGCAAGGTTGCCTGCATGGCTGCTGAAATAGAATAAACATTGGAGCTATATGTGTGGGTGTGTGTTTGTGTGCGGGCACGCCCATGTCTGTATGCCTTTGTGTGTGTGTGTGTGTGTGTGTGTGTGTGTGTGTGTGTGTGTGTGTGTGTGTGTATTGGAGGGGTGGTTACAGTGACGAGCAAAACATAGGATTGGTGGACTGTCTGAAAATCCCATTGCCTTGAGGACAGAGAGCGAGTCAGACTCAGATCCCCCATCAGCAGCTGGATGTCTCTCTCAAAGTGTCCATCTGGTCTCCTAGGAGCAGGAGGAGAGGTGCATGTCAGATTGTCTAGCAATGTCCCCTCTAGAAAATCGACAGGGAAATTCATATCTATTTTGGGTCCAAGCAGATACAAAAGAGGACCATCTCCTGCCCTCTCTCTTGCCCTCCCCTCAATCTCCCTCACTCTATTGCTCTTTCACTCTGACACACTCTTTCTCTTTCACTCTCTTCTTTCTCTTTTTTTCTGTCCATTTCTCCCTCCCTCTCTGTCTGTCTCTCTTATCTCTCTCTATCTCTATCTATACCTACCTCTCTCAGCAAGTGATTCTCTCTCTGCCCGCCCCCCCCCCCTTTCACTATTTTCCTCATCCTCTATCCCTCTCTCTGTCCTCCTCCTCTCCGTCTCCCACTGTGCAGTAGGGAGGAAGCCCATTAGAGAGAGAGCTCTGAGGAATTGCTTTATGATCATGAATTATGGATGACTGGTGAGCAGGCTGCAAAAACAAGTGTCAATGCAGAATTTCTCTCCACTTCATCTGCCTCTTTCCCAACTTCCCCTCTGTTCCCCACCCCACCCCCACAACTTAAACCCCGATAACTCTGTGTCTTTGTCTGTGACACACACCCCCTGCTGATTTTTAACGAGCCAGTCCCATAGAGGGGTCGGAGGATTAAGGCCCAGCAGACACTCATCATCCCATCCCTCACGCCCCCCCCTCCCTTGGAACACTCCAATCCAAGTTGATGCCATCCCAGGCCATGGTCCCCCAAATGAGCTCTGATCCAGAGACACTGAGGCTCTGTGTGTGTGGGGGTGGGTGCAGGGTGGGGTGAACAGGTGCGGGTTTGAGCGTAGGTGCAGAGACGGGCAGGCCTGCCCTATGCTACCACAGCTGTGCCCACATGGGGTAAATTACAGGCCTGGAGCGCAACGGCATCTCAGAGCGGCAATCAACCCATCCGTCTCCTCCGCCGGATTCCGACAGAGGCAAGGGGGGGCAGGGCGCCGCATGCTCATTAGCATCGGGCTAAAAGAAGCTATCTCTCTGATCCCTGTAACATCGATCGGCCAATTACCACGCTTTATTGAGAACAGCGACAACAAGGCCTGTACTTTTCTCCCAGCAGGCACCTGGTTGATGGAAAGTTGCCCAAAACATCTCTTGTTATGTTCTATTCACAGAGAGATCAGCCATGTGTGAAAGAGGCTGAGGTCTGCATCAATGCCCAGAACAGGCTCAGTATTCGACTTCAGCTTCAATAGTTGAAGTCTTGAAGTGCTACGCACTTTTTAAAATTGCACCATGAAAGAGACAAACAGTTATTTGGTGTGGTTTCCATATGGGAAGTAAAATGTATACATCTCTATGGTATATCCACTGCTCTATGCAGATGGGAAAAGCAGGCCTGGTAAATGTCAGAACCTAAGTCATCAGTTCTGTCTACATTTTTTTTCTCTTCACTTTTCTCCTCCTGCTTGCCTTGTTCCGAGAGTAGCCCATGCCTTATCCTGTTGGATAGCAAATACCGGTAATAAGGCACCCTAATTAGTGAAAACTATTTTACAATAATGAAAAAATCTCTCCACACTTCCACCCTGTATCCCATCCACCACCTGTGGGCATACTGCTAGCGTAATGAAAAGGCACATAAAGACCTTCAATCGATAGCTCCTCATTTTCTACTCTCACAAGCAGCCAATGAGAGGCTGAGGACAGACACCAGTCATCTCCAGGCTAGCATCTGCTATTGATTGTGTAGGCTGAATGCATGTGTTTATGCATGTGTGTGTGTTTGTCCCTCTGTGTGTGTGTATGTTGCTCTGTAAAGAGAGAGCTATCTCCATAATGGCTCCATGCAGTTAACATCACCTATGCTGTAATCAATAGGGAAAAAAGCAGTGTAATGCATTAGCATTATTACTAGCACTTCCTAACAAGTCGCCAGCTTAAATGTAAACAAAGAAGCAATGAAACAGTCTGCAATCCACTTCCCCAAGACCCTGCAAAAGCTGTTGTGGCTTCATCTCCAGAGTTGTGGCATAAATCCCAAGTGTGTGTGGTCTAAGTTGGAAATCAGTATTGGATTTACTCTCCATGGTTACACCGCCACCAGTAGGCAGGCATTGGCACAGCCGTATTGTCCCAGAGCACAGCAATGCAGACACATGGTAATGCTTACTGATTTGTGTTACTGTAATGCCAAATCAGGGTTAGGCAGTGCAGCAGTCATCAAGACACAAGAGTCATCAGTCTGTGATAATGGAAAGTACTCACTCAGTTTTGGCTGTCCCTTAACACAATAAATATGAGTTGAGTATCACCAAATGGGCCATTAAAATAAAATATAATGAAGTGTTACTCTGTGGGAAAGCAAAGACAACATACTGGTTTTCCTTCTCAGCTCAACAGACCAGGCACATTGCATCCAGTCCAGTATTTCCAGCATGCTACTTGGCAATGCTGAGACCGAGAAACATGGAGGTGTGTGTGTGTGTGTCTGTTTGAAGGTGTGTGTGTATAAGAGAGGGGGAGAGAGAGTCTCTGTGTGTGTGTGTGTGTGTGTGTTGTTATTGAGATTAGGTATCATTTGAATTTTATCGGTTCCAGTTCGTATTGATTCTCCATTTTGGTTCTAGAAAGGTTAAATTAAGGTGGACAAATGGTAAGATAGCAAAACTATCTTTATTTTGGACATTCTGAATGTCCCATCAGCAACTGGAGTAAAATTCCATACACTTGGTGATGCATAGAATATTCGCACAGATAGGGTCCGGAAAGATAGCCCACATCCTTGCAGACTGTAGTCCAGTCTAAGAAATAAGGAGGTGAACCTTAATTCTGGACAAGAGTACCCAGTTCTTCGATTCTTATTTGCAACCTACTTTAGGTTTCCAACCAAAGTGGCTATTGTATCACATTCCCTCCCCCACACTGCAGGTGGTGTGTGGAGTTAGGAGTCCACAGCAGTTGTGATTGATATTCTATGCTGTCGTCAGGTCTGCACGGGCTGCTGAATTTTTAAAATCCTTTGGGCCGCGGTGGTGGAGAGAAAACACGCCACTGCCCCGGCTGAAGCACAACAGCATGGGAGCCAGTACTGCCCTGTTCGCCTGTCAGAGAGGGGAGATTTGTTGATACCGGATCTGCTATGTTTCCATGGGAACATTGCCTTGTCATGGAGGGACCCCTCGCATGGTTGAAACACACCTGCGGGAGGTGACCTGGTTTTGCCTTCAAGCTCAACACTTGAGAGAGTGAAATGTTATTCTTTTCCCTGATTCTCAATGTGTGTGTGTATGTGTGTGTATGTGTTAGTGTAGTTTTGGCTTTAGAACACAGTTTGGGAGCTGATGCAGTGAAGATATCAGAGAGTGATTAAGGGATTCCTGGAAAGAAAAGCAGGGTCCTCTAATTAGATTAATTTTATCGATATAATCATTTAAGCCTCATTTGGAGAGCAGCAGAGGATGGCAAGTGCTTAAAGCAGCAGTTTTATACATTTGTTTTTTAGCTTTTCTTACCTCACCTTGGCTAAAGGTAAAATAACGCTTCCTTCCTTTGAAATTCAGGAAACCATGAGGATGGCATTGGATAGAAATCCTATATAAAACAAACCAAACTTTTCCCTTTGACTGGAAGTATTTTCTACAATGGAAAAGAAAAACATTTTTTTAAGTCTGTGAAGCTGTCAGACGTGGATCCTCGCCATACCACATCCTCTTCAATGGGAGATTATGACAGTATGTAGATTCGGCGTGCAAAGGAGGGGAGGGGGAGGGTTTGCTGGCTCGGGTCTAGACGCGGAATGAGAAAGTGATTTAGTGCCAGAAAACCCATCTAGCACGTCCAAGATCGTACAGACTTCTCCCGGGGCTCCCCAAAAAACGAGCAAAAGAGGGGCTGCCAGCTGAGGAAGAAAAGGAGGGGGGTGGGGTGCAACCGACTGAGCAAAACGAGCTTGATGCTGATTTCTATGACAACAGCTCTCCTGGGCCTGTGGTTAGAGGCTTGTCTGAAAAGCTGCGCACAAGCAAGACAGTCGGACCGTGCGAGTACCGTAGCCTCCCGTCATCTTGGTTTAGTGAAGCACGGAGCAAGAGATGGGGAGAAGACATGACAGTATAGAGAGAGAATGAGACAGAGCTAGAGAGAGAGAGGGGAAGAGAGAGAAAAAAGAGAGGAAACAAAGAACAAGGGGGAGTGGGGAGGAGTGAGAGCAGAGGTAGAGCAGGGTCAGAGGAGAGGCAGAAGACTGAGTCAGTAGAAGAGACATCAGTGGCTACATTACCGCCTCCGTGCCAACTCTGAGACGATGGAGAGTGATGGGCCGACATCAGGAAGGCCACTGAATAGAGTGGAATTAGATTAGAGAGGGGGGAGATTGACAGGCAGGACAGGAGCTGCCCAGGCTAGCAGAAGGGGCCGGCTGCAGACGGAGAGAGAGAGGGAGAGAGAGAGAGGGGGAAAGGGGGCAGGGAAGGATCACTCAGACCAGCCGGCCCAAGGCTTTATCCATCATTTATACTGGGATCATGTGCCAAACCTCTCAAGTCCTGCACAAAAGCTGACTGGTGTGTTTGTGTAAGTGTCTAAGTGCATGTGTGTGAGAGAGAAAGTATAAATGTGTGTGTTGGTGTTTTGTGTGTGTATAGAATGAATGTGTCAGTGTGTGTGTCTGTGTATGTATGTGTGAGTATGGCATGTGTGTGTGTGAGTGTTCATGCTGGCCTGGCACCATTTTCAATCAATCCTGCCCACAGTGTAATTAAATACTGTCAGGAAGTGGCAGGTCACAATCAGATATACCCTCAGGTTTCAGGGCAGTTCAGTGCCTGGGTCACAATCAGATATGCCCTCGAGTCTCAGGTCAGTTCATTGCCAGGGCACTGCCCTGTGATGACCCTGACACGATGACACCTCTACATCCAACTATGGGTCGATAGTGAGATCCTGATTAGCAGTAACATTTCAAAACAAATCTAATAAGTCTATATTTCCCCCTTCTAAAATGGCTCCTTGAGAGCCTCTTCAGGGTCCTAGACACACTATTAGAGGATAAACAAAGACCTTGAAAGTTGATGTGTTATTGACAAAACCAAATATAAAAACCCGAGGCACAGGGACAGACAGACAGACAGCACCACAGAGCACCAGACCAGAGATGGGGAGAGCAAAAGGAAGGTAGAGACAGAGCTGGAGTTATGGGCCCATCAGCAGCGCAAATTGAAAGGAGGGGAAGGGAGCGAGCAGGCAGGGAACGTCCATCACTGCCGAACCAACGACAGATGCATGCATCATTGATACTTTAATAAAGTGGGCTCCCAAAAGTCTGTTAGTTCTCGAGCTCCTCTCCTCCCTGCAGCTGGGATAATGGGCTATACCATTACTGACAGAGAGAGACCATTTATTATCCCCGGCTCACAATGTTCAGGCGATGCATTAGAGGCAAAACAATCATTTCACAGTTGCTGTGAGGTAATAAGAATCTCTAAATTGCACATTGGTCCTCAAATTGGAATAATTTGTCTGACAGGGAGACTCTTCCAGCTGGCTCGTCGTCTAGTTAACATTCTGCAGTGTAGAGAGGCAGTGTGTGGTCGGAAAACTATAGCTGGACATTGTGTAGTAGAACATGATTGTCATGATTTCATGACAACTGAGGATATATGCTGTATTGTACAGTGGTGAAAAGTATTAAAGGCGTCAACATTTTTTTCAGTATAGGTATTTCTGACAATGACATAAAATTTTGATCAGACGTTGGTATTAGCCCATGAAATCCACACATGTAAATAACCCCCCAAAATAGCATCAGGTTTACAAAGTAAAATGGAAAGGGAAAATAAATCATTGAACGCACCT
>JAVQKI010148069.1:0-14407 GCA_036025975.1 Nematalosa erebi
TAGACTCTCATAGTCCAAAAGATACATACCTGTTAATTATTGAGTTTCTTGAAAAAAAGTCCAAATATGTATTGCAGGGACTCCCTGTAAAGCTTTCGTAGTCAGTAGACAGTGGATGACAGAGCTAATGGTCTGAGTGGCTAAGGCAAACCTGGTGCCTTTATACTTTACAGGGGGTGGAGGGAGGAGGAGCTAGGGGCGAGTGACAGTCAGCCACATCCACATCCTACTCCAGCCAGCACATCACATTCTTTTCCACTGACCGACAGAACAAGAGACATAAATTACCGTTAATTATCTGTGTATGTTTGTTCATCATTTTCAAATGGTGACAACTCTCCTGGACTGCATTCAAGTGAAGATTTGCACTAGTGAAACATATTTGATTACACATGGTTTTGATTTCTCTTCTTCTCTTTCCCTTTTTTTTGAGATGTTACTCAGTTGGACAGTCACAAATATAGTAACATCCTGATAGAAATTGGAACAGTTGGGCTAAGTTTAGATTGCAGGCTTTTGTCTCAGACGGATTCTCTCTGTCTTTTTCTCTCTCTCTGTTGACCCTGCAGCGGATACTGTTTGTGTAATTGTGACAAACGCTGCCCTCACCCCACCAAAATCCCCCTCCACCCCCGACATTCCAAGCCACCTCCACATTCTCTCAGCATTTTGGGAATGCTTGTTATTTTACTAACAGAGGGCATTGCCGGGTACAGCTTATTTGGATGCAGCTGTCTTTTTGGTGCGATTTAGGAAGAGCTGCATTCCTAAAATTACCACTGTAAAACGATTTCCAACCAGTATAAATCAGCCAGAAGTGAAAATTTTCGTGTTCTGACCATTTGCTCTTTCACATGGTTGTCACCCAGTGTAAAAATGACTTCTCGCACGAGGTCAGACCTTGCAGACTTGTGTGTGTCGACAACGTGTTGAAACTTTTGAAACTGATTTCTCCACATTTCCATCAGTTTAATCAAAAATTAAGTATAGCCGTTGTTTTGGATTGTGATCAGTTGGAAAGCTGAATTGAAGATTTATTGGCAAGCATAGACGATATTTTATAACTAGTTTCAACACTGAAGCAGAATGATGGGGAGTGCAGCAGGTCCTCACATTCATCTCTAAAGGCTGTCTGATCCACTATCAGTGAGTTTGCTTACAAACAATGGATGCCTGCAACAATATATGTGATGGGTCATGAGGCAAAGGAGTGTACACATTCTCAGGTTGACCTAATGCCTTAAGCCTCATTTTTTTTGTTATTTTTCCTCCTCCATCCCTTTTTTTTTCTTCTTTCTTTCTTTTCTTGAATGAATGCCAGAGTCATGGCTGACCCTCTTCTGACTATGTTGTGCCTTGAGTGTTCAGACTTGCATAGGTCCTGCAAACACAAGTTTGTTTTGTTAAAAAATGCAGCGTTCCAGTACATTGGATTGAACGACCTTCACTGCCAAATGGCCGGACTTGTAAATAAGCACTCAGCCTCACGTTACTATGGTAACAGCACTTTAAGTGTTTCACGAGATCCGTCAACGCAATCTAACTAGCTGATAATTGAGTATGTGCACATGCTCAAGTAGGGCCCTACACAAGATCCAAAGATATTTTTCCCTGTCTCCAATTTGATAGTGTCAAAACAACCCAAGCACAAGTCTCACAATACAAATGAAAAAAAAAAATATATATATATATCACATTTAGTTTTGGGGATGGATTTTTCCCTACTTAATCGGAATCATCCTTGTTTTTAAGGAGGTGTTTGGAAAGAAGCCATTGGCAGAAACTGATATACCTGCCCTCTGATTGGTCGGTTGGATGTGCAGAGTTGTTCCAGCTGAGATATCTCAGGCCCCTGCCACAGAGCTGGGTGCTCACAGGTAAACACTGTCCACAGTCTCCAGACTGCAATGCGTGCAGAGAGACAAATGGCTGTATATAGCCTCCGGAACAAACGTTCTGTGATGTGATGCTGCCCTGGACAGTGCCGGCGTTTACTGTAGGTTTTTTCCATACAAAACCAAAAACCAAAAAGAAGAGCACGTCAGAACCTGCAGGGGTTGCTGGCTGCCCTTTCTAATATTGTTGTCATCCATTTCTCAATATGGCAGGTGTGATGCATAAACAACTTGTGAAATCTTTCCAGTAAGTGATGTCACCTCAGGTGTGCAAAATATAACAGTTAAATATGTAATAGCTGCAGGGGTAAGCCAATGTAATTGCACAGGTGATCTGATCTTCATCAGGTGAGTGGGCAGGGTGTGGCAGTTAATGCCTGTTGCGTGTACAGTAGATCCAGAGGTAGGTGGACAGGTGATAAGTGAAATGTTTTTTTGTGCAGGTTTCGTTAAGGTGAGTGCATTGGTGGTATGAAAGACAGAACAGGTATATGAGGAACAGGTGTTGATTCGGGCGGTATCCAGTATCCAGGTTATTTGCTAAGGAAGGCAGGTGAGCAAGGAGGCGTTGGTTGAGAGACAGTCGAGGAGAAGCCATCACAAAGGCAGATAGATTGTGGTAACATTTGAAACAACTCCGTTAAATGTGGATGTCATGAAAAATCATGTACGCATGTTCCACTAAGCAGACAAGCAGTGCATTACCAAAGCACAGTTTCTGAAGTGACATTCACAGTCAAGTGGTGTCACTGGATACGTATTCAGAGTGTTCATGAGTCACTACTGCCTGGTAGTGATGGTTAAAATCAGCATTTAAAATAGACATTTACAAGAAGTTGAGTGGAGATAAAAATGGTGTTCTTGTGTTTACTCTGGGAGTCTGCATGACACATCATCATTGCCTCTGCTAAGATCAAGGCCATTATGTCTGTAATTTATTTAATCTTTTGGACTTATCAGTTCTATAACATTGCAATCAACAATTCTTGAAAATTCACTCAGAGGAAGGTAGAAGATGGAAATAAGACAGTGTTATGAAGTCAAGGAATGTCCATTGTACAGCTTGTAATTCCATGGCATCCAGTGTTGATTCTTGCTTGTCTATTTTGTTGATAAGCATCGGATTTACTCTGTGGCCAGGGAACCCTCTGGCCGGGGCCGAGAGTGACACACACCCTTAACCCGTGTGTCAAGCCTCTGCTTGGTGTTTCATTAAATCAGGATTTTGGAGAGATTTGCGAGTAGTACACTTCATAGGCCACAGTTTGCCATTTTCTGATGAGGCCTTAATTGTTTCCTTTCCGCCAAGTGCTTTTTGAAGCTTTGCCTCTTTGTCAGCACATTATTTCTGCCATCACAAATGAGTAGAACAGACAGTGATGGATGTTTTCTCCACTGAAACAAACAGGTCATTATTTTTTTTTTATATATTTTGGTGACATCAGTGCCTCTTAACTGATTATATAAGAAAAACTGAATTTTCTTTTTTTTTTAATTGTGCACTGAGGCAACTCTAGCTTTACCCTAGCCAGCACTTTTGTTAGGATTATTCTAATGTGCATAGCGTGAACATCATTTTCGTGCTGTGAGAAAAATCAATAACAGATCCGACCCTCCTCATAATGCAACTCTTCTAGAGGAGGACCTTGGGAGGACAAGAAGGGTGGGTGGGTGAGTAGGTAGAAATAAATAAATAAATAAATAAACGAATGTAACAAAAATCCAGGTTCATTGTGAGTGGCATTCATGGCCCACAGGAGAGACACAGAGTGTACTTAATCGCATACTACAACCCTCTTTGGTGCTCTTTTTGCTTTCCTTTTATGATGAATACCTTTCAT
Organism: Nematalosa erebi; assembly: GCA_036025975.1. NCBI lineage: Eukaryota > Metazoa > Chordata > Actinopteri > Clupeiformes > Clupeidae > Nematalosa > Nematalosa erebi. The sequence goes on from JAVQKI010148069.1 coordinate 3,737, forward strand.
TGAGCATCTGACGTACACTGAAATGCTATCACATTGCCCCGTCATTGATATGAGTCTTGATTTGTGTGCTGTGAGCGTTGTAATGCTAAAAATTGCATAACGTCTTTCGAGGCAGGCATCAAGGAAAGTACACGGCATTCCAACAAGGAGACAAATGCTTCCACATGCTTAGAGCTTTGCCTCTGCACACACCACACACACACACACACACACACACACACAAACATGTGTATGTACACTTGTATCTGTTCCTAACCCCCATCCTCTGAGGCCTCCCTCACACGTATACACCCAGGCACACACAGACACACACATAAACTCACACAAAATCACGCATACCCCTCACACGAACACACGAACACATCCTCACGTACGCACCCTTCTGACCTTCATATTAGGAGGAAAAATATGCAGACCTCTGATAGAATGCTGTGTCGTGATATCAAAAACAACTCCAGACATTGCATCCCAGCACATTTATCTACAGGCGAGTGCATTTCTATTGTAATGATGCTATGAGCTGATATACCCTATTCCCGCTGTGTCCATGATTAGCATGCAGGACAAAATAAAGAGAACAATAACAAGGTCATAATTTATCAACATAAGCTTTGCAACTCGTAGACATTTACAAGTTCTGAGTGGCTGTGAAACTTGACTCGTTGTTTACAGGAAACGGAGTGATTGCAAGCACCTGATCAATTCTGATAGCATCCTTGTCTTCCTTACTTATGTGTCAGTGCTTGCTTAAACTGATGCTCTGCTTGCATGCTATTGGGTCATGTCATCACTTCATTCCAGAGGCATTCCTGCTTTCTGGAACCACTTAGGCCTAATTCATTGTGGCATTTTATCTTCAGTGCTTTTGTCTGGATTTTGATCAGTCACAGCTTCATGAAATGCCACAGTTTTAGCTGGTCAGTCGCGACTCTGGTGAAATTGGATTTTAAGACAAGAGAGGCTGCGAAAGGAGCGTAAAACACACACACACACAGACGCAGAACACGCGCGCACACACACGCACACACACACACACACACACACACACACACAGAAAACAAACATAGCAAGCTTTTAAAAAAAATGAAATAATGAAAATACCACAGAAGGAGGAATTTTTAATGATGATTTCTTGGAACCGCAAAAAACATCAGTCCCCTGAGGTGGGGCCCAGTGTCCTGCTTGCATGGCTTGTTAATCATACTCAAGACAAGTCTCCCTGTTTTGAAGGCGCTCTGTTAAAATATACCAGTGTTGCATTCGCTTGTATTACATAAGTGCCCCACTATAGAGGTCATGGCTCTGCTGGTTTAATCTTTCTGTGGTGTTGAGTGCACCAAGTACTGTCCCATTCAAGCTCTGTTTCATGCTGGTGGTGGTTTTCAGTTGTGAGGCATCAAGCAGAGTGGTAATCTTTACTCCAACCCTCTTACAGTGTCAGGCCTTGGAGGCAGAACCTTTAAAAATGTCCAAATATGGGGGGGTGGGGGGATTCAAACATGCATGCCACATGGAATTTAAACATGCATGCCATAATGTTCTGAGGTGCTTCCCACATGTCAGTTCCTGTAATTTAAGAAACTAAACTGGACCCCCCACTGGCTCTGAGACCAGTTCCAGTCCCACCCCACATTCCCTGTGTCCCGCGACAGCATTTTATCAATGACATGTCTGACCCTCCCCTGTCACTTCATCGTTTATTTCTGCCGATTATTTAATTTAATTAGCAACGGCTCAGTCCTTCCCTCCCTATGTAGCCCTGGCCTACTGCCCTACTGATTGCAAGACTGACTCAAGATGCCTAAATAAGACCCTGTTTAGCACAAGCTGTCAATCCCATTCATCTTTTTCTCCTCAGCCAGAGCATTTTGTGTTGTTGTCCAACCACTCCCTTAATTTGTTCTCTTAAATTTCATTTCACTTCTTACAAAATTTAATGTAAGGGTTTGGGTATGTCAGATGATCAGAAATCAACAGATTTCTGGTGGTATGAGTGTGAAGATCACGCCACAGACAATATGGTTCCATATTCCATCTTGTGCCCTGTCACCTTCTTTCTTTTTTTCTCTTTTCTTTCCCTTGTTTTTTTTTTTTTTTGTAGAAAAGCAGTTTATCATTGAAGTTTTTTTTACATTCAAAAATCCACTGAGGTCTTTCAGTTAGTTATAAATGAGATGTTAGCAAAAGAAAGCATTTGGAGGAACTGGGCATGAATTCAGGAAACCAGACTGTATGCCTAAATGATAGAGAAGTATGACCTTACAGGCCTCAAAATCCACAAATGTCTGTTTGGCAGTTCTGGAAAAAAAAATGAAGGAAAAAAAATAAATAAAACCTTTTCAAAACTTACTTGGATGTCCTGGGTTTAAAGTTCATGCTTTTACATGGGCACAAAGGATTAGTCATGCACTTGTCCCTGTGTTTGGTTAACAGTTAACACACAACTATTGATTGATGAGAATGAGTCCGTATAAGGCATGTTGAAGTCACTGAAGTCACTTAGTGAAGTTTGATATCATAGATTTTGATCCATCAGCTGTGACTCAGTAGAAAGAATGTTGCCTGTTGAGGTCAAACAAGCAAAACTGAACACTAGATTGAGTGTTACTTCAGGTTATCATTCCAAAACACTTTCCCGCTTTTTGTTGTTTTGTTTTTTTATCAAAATTGTACTTGTGTGGTATTTCTAAGAGATCCAAAGATGAAGCACAGTTTTAGTGGCTTTAGAGTTTCATTTTGAGAGGTTGGATGTTTTTGTTATTGTTTTCTCGTGATTCTGGCAAGTCAAATCGACTCAGTGCTTAGGCACGTGATGGAGGATAAAGCCTATGCCATGGTGCAAATATTTTCCATAGATTTTTTCACACTGTAGCACTTTTTGCTCAGTCTTGTGTTAAATCCAGCTCTTGGTGAATAATTGTCCCGGTGGGGCAGATGATGTGGGTTCGCTCAGAGACTTGGCAGTGCTCTTTTCGAATGCATGTTGAAATCCTTTGGAAAATAAATTTCGGGTCATGAAAAAGATGTCCGGCAGAGGACTTGTCTCTCTTGTCCTGAGCAGTCGCTGTTTAGTTGTAAAATGAGTCATTGTGGTGTTTGCTATTTTGCTAGGTTGCCAGAAGGCTCCCCTCTTTGGCGCGGAGAGAACTGGGTAGTTTCCTCAGGCATACATGCTTCTACCCTTATTACTTTCATTTTCTGTGCAGGTCTTTCTTGGCTTTTCTTGGAAACAGCAGTCACATCTGATTAGGCACCCGAGTTGATACCATTGCCTTTTCTTCCTTTGAAGAAGGGTTTTCTTGCACTCCAAATCTAGCTTAGACAAGTTTGGGGGTCACGTTGCAAAAAAAAAATTGTCATAAGATGAATTTACTATTATTTTGTAGAAAAGCTCTTGTAGGACTAGCGTGACCATGCTGAGTGTAAAGAAAATGTGTTTTTCTTCCACATCATGGAGGAATGGGGAAGGAAATAAATGACACTAATAATTCTCAGAGGATGATTTGTGATCCATGGCCCGCGACCAACACAAGTATCCAAGACTATCACTGTTTCTCCTCTACTTGTCATCCTGTACAATCCGCTGCCCTTGATAATCCACATTTAATCAAAGTCCACTGATATGGTTTTGAAGCCTTCCGTGAAGCCTTCCGTGATATGAATCATCGTCAGTCACCGGCTTTGACACTGACCACCAGCGCAGAGTATAAACAGAAAACAACTCAGCGTTCCTGCTTTGTTTTTTCCGTAATGCAGCTTTGGGAACTGATAATCTCAGCAGTCTGTCGCTCCCATGGTATGCTTTGAGCGTTACATACTTCTGAGAACAGAAGTTGTAGCCTATCCACACACTTGGTCTTGTGTTTTTGTTTTGAAGTTTGATTTGACACAGTCCTCCGCTTTTTTTGCCAACTTTTTGGAGAGAGAAGGAACATGCTGTGAGAACAGGGACTAAGAGATATTGCTAAATGGTGTTCATCTTTATAACCCTAGCTCTATGGTTATCTGTGCATGGACACTGAGTAATACATTTTCAGGCAGAAATGGGTCATGAAAGCAGCTTGTCCCACACTATTATTTCAACTTTTCTTTTGTCTTTTCCTATTTATATGTCTATTTTTCTTACTTTCTTGTCTTATCTGTCTATCATTATTTCTGTGTTTCTTTTCTTTTTTCTTTTTGGTCAGGGATCTTTCGTTGGATATTGTCAATCCTCTAACTTGATATCTGTGCTATGTTTAGAATGTTTAAGATGTGCTGAGGGAGGTGGAAGAAAAGAATCCCAGTGTGGGCCTGTCCCCTTCTCGTGGAAGGCCTGAGAAGCATCACTGCTGGCCTCGAACCACGGATATCACCCTGGGGGGTAATAGAGCTAGTGGATTTAATTGGTTTCAGCCCATCCTCTCAGAATGTTCGGAATTCCGCCGTTTATCTTTATAGTCCGACAAAATTGGAGCTCGGGCATTCCGAAATTCCCGACACATGATTTGAATTATCTTCTAGCCCAGACTAGCTGAAGGGGTCCTTCAGCACGCGTGACACGAGAGAAAAAGAAGAAGAAAAAAATAGAAAAAGAAAAGTAAGGAAAGAAAAAGAAAATGGGCAAAGAAAATAAAATAGCAGAGGCAATGGTCCAGTCTGCGACCACTCTGTTTCCTAAAGTTGCTTGGTGGACTCAAGGGACCCTTACTGGGGATTCCAGAGACTCTTCCTCACACCAGTCGCTTTGACAACCTGTTGACAATCTCTGTCATCCTCACCAGGAGTCTGTCAGTGGATGTACTATACTTCAATAAGGCCTTTTCTCCCTCGAATGTAGTCTTTTACGGCAAATTTGCAGTATTGTTCCTCTCCTTCTCCAAGTTATGAGATGTTTTGCAATAGAATACGGCTGACTTGTGATACATAGCATCTGTCTATGTTTTCATATTTCACTGTCGGTGTGTTTTCACATTGGATTGTCTTAGGGCTCTTTTTTTCTATCTCAGTAACTCAGAGTTACTATTGTTTACTTATAAAGGAGACTTTTGGCTTCGGAGAATTTGGAATGCTTGAGCTGTGTTGTTTCTATTGTTAACCAAATTGGAATGGCCATAAGAATGCTACATCATTTCTATGCCAACTCGAATCTCATATGGCACTCATGTATCCACCTTTATCCCACAGCTGGATATCCTCATATGCCACAGTCGCGTGGTCCTGTAGTGTTTAATTGGCTGGAAGGCCTGCAAGTTGTTCAGGCAGTCATGATCTCTTCAGAACATGAATGATTTACGTGCTGCCTTTGTAAATGCACAACAAAGCAGTGTTGTTGTTTACGCTCACCCCGACTGACATGGCACAGTTCTTACAGGACGGATCATTTGCCACCGAGCAGGACCCTACCATCTCCTTGTAATCTGCTTTGTGTTAACTGTCCGTATTCGGTTTCTCACACTTAATCTTTGACCACATTCCTCACGAACATCTTGACTTAATCCAAATCTGTCATTTATTTATGGTGCATGACTGAATTCAGCGAATCAGCCCTCCAGATGAATTTTGACTCAGCTCCCTAGAGTTCTGGGTTGGTTTATTTAGCATATTGGACGCGGTTTGCGTTCACTTCATCCGTTTCTGGGCTGATCAGTCCGCCTGTGCCCCCATAACATCTGCCAAACAAGTAAATATGCAGCATTCCAGTGTCCCCTCTTCTAAACTGTCTTTTCCAACCTGCACTATGTTTTGCGAAATACATGTTGAAGGTTGTTTGTTTTCTCAGAGGCAAAGGCTCATCCACATCCCCACACATCAGTACATCAGTCCATTGGTGTTGCATCATGAATGTGTGCTTCCACAGGCCCTATGCCCAGAGATGGTGTTTATAGCATTCTGAATTTAACAGTAGGTGGAGGTGTGTGTGTGTGTGTGTGTGTGTGTGTGTGAGGGGGTTTCTGGTATTTTGTGAAGTTTGGAATAGTCTTAGATTTCCCCTGCTGATTGCACGGATCCACTGTTGGACGTCATCCTGTCCTCCTTGAACCACAGGGCTTGTTTGGAAAGGCAATGGCTCACTAAATGACTGAATGAATCATTGTCCTGCCACGCTGTTCTAATTGGACATCTAAAGAGTAATCTAAGGGGAATGTGAGTGCTATCAACTTCATATGACCGGGGTAGTTAATTAAGCCATGTACTAGAGTTTTCTACCTTCTGAGCTGAAACACCAGATCTCTGTGACAAACATTCATTAGGGGTTAGTGGAAACATTTTAGTGCATTTTTCTTTGGGATGTAGGGAAATTATATACCTGCTTGTTGGATGGGCCTAATGTTTTGAAGTTGAGCCTTCGTTTAATCTCCAAAAATGCCTCAATTGTTTTGCCTGAGATTGTCTGAAAGGGGAGTAAGTGTGCTGGGGAGCCTTAGGAGGGTCCTGGCGAACAAAATAACTTTGAATTGACAGGACCAGTTTATAGAGCCAGGTGGGGTAGTTTGATAATTAAAAAGTCACTTTCCACATGTTAGAGTCTAATGTGAAACACATGCTGTGTGATTATTTCAAGCATTTTTTTCTTCATTTGTCTTGGAATTTACATTTTGTTCTTTAAAATGCATCTTGTTTGTTTGAGAGGGTTTTTTGGCTGGATTAGATGGTAGATATACAACACACGTATGCTTTTCATCAAGAACGACATAACGCATATGGAATCTATAGAATGAACTTGTGGAACGATATCTCAGTTCAACGGCCAACAGAATAGCTTGTTACCATGACCACCACTGATAGTGTTTGAAGTTTACTTATCTGGCCTAGACAAGGGAGGCCGAAAGGCAGGTTCACCTTGCCCTTGTTTACGTTAGTCCAGCATGGGTCCTTCCTCACCCATTTTCTGAACCCCTTGCACGAACTGGCTTGCTTGTGAATCGCACACATTCCACAACTCTCCTCACAGAGCTTGTCAATTAGCCACAAGTGGATTCTGCAGAGTTTGTTTACCCCTAGCCTGGCGTTCCTGCCCAAAGTGTCATTGGTCTGATGCTCCAGCTGTGACTTTATTTCCTGGGATTAAAAAAGCCCCAGCAGCTTCTTTACGGGCTCTCTGAGCAAGGGGAGAGCACAGCGTTTCTCCTGTCATTGGCAAGCATTGAGAGATGCCGGCACTTATTTAAATCTGGGGAGCCAGTCCCTCTCTCACTCTCCCTCTTTCTCTTTCTCTCTCTCTCTCTCCCTCTCTCTCTCTGCAGTGAGATGCATTAGCAAATCTGCGTCTGCTGGAGGCAAGCTGTGACAACAAGCTCTGGCAAAACATCATCCGTCAAATATTCCCCCATAGGGGGCAATTACAGATATAGAAAGTGAGTCACGCAAAGTCAAGAAAGAGCGACCATGCTGCTCTGGTTTATACTGTCATCCTTGTCATTTGTCTTTATTGATGTGTAAATGAAAGGCTGGGCCAACCTGCAAGAGTATGGTACCAAGAGATTTATCCCTGCCCATGTGAAGCAGTGTGCCAACAGTGGGTCCTCTCCTTGAACTTCCTCCTTTAGCTTTTCATGAAAGGACTGTGGAGCAGTGGGGAAGACAATGGCAATATGTTTTCAGTTAGACTGAATTTTAATGATGTGCTCTGTCACTGTTTTATCAGCAAACCTGTAGCTTTCACTAACTAGAGCTGTAAAAATAGCCTGCTGTCTAATTTTGCATGTCTTGTCCATGCACACACACATTCCAGAACATTGATGGACAATGCCCAGGGATCTCCATAGATACGTGTCTGTTAAGCAACAACAAAATAAGCAGAGAAATTTTTGACTAATCCATGCTCATACCATACACATACAAGTACATGCACAGACACACTCGCAAGCTCATCTCTAGTGTGGTGGTGCCACAAACCATAAATGGACCCCCTCCTGACATTTTTTATCACCCAGAACTGTTCCACCTTTTTAAACGCACATGTCCCAAGCAACACTTTTTGTCCTTTCCACACAGACACAGGAGTGCACACACACACATGCACACACATGGTGCTTTCTCAGTTATACTGTACACACACATACGCAGATATGAATGCATGCACACACACACACCCACAGGCACATTCACAAATATCCACGGTTAATCAATATTGCAGTGCTCTGACTGGAAACAAGAGAGACAAAATGATGGTGAAAGAAATAAACGATTTGTATGTGTTGTCATAGCACTGAAAATAAACTGGGAATCAAAAGGAACAAACACCCACATAAAGCATTAGTGACCCCAATCACCAAGCATGGTAATCAAAGCCATAAATAGTGCCTCATCCCCCAGCACTGCAAATGTGGGTGGAGGAGGAGGTGGGGAGGGGGGTCCACGGGTAAACAAAAACAGACTGAAACTTTGGACAAAAAACGCCTCCGACACTCCACGGCATCCCCTCTGTTTCGAATTAGGAGTTCATTCCTCGAGGTCCTGGGGGTATCATAAAGACAACTTATATTACGCCAGAAATAGTCCAGAAAATGTTATCTGTCTGCCGTGCTGTCTCTGAAAGTGTCTGGTGGTAGTTGTGATTAAAACTGCTGTCCTTTATCATCTTGCGTTGCCTTTTTTGGTCCTCTTTTTTTTTTAAGTCCAGTCACGTAGCGGCTTAGCGTAGAGGAAGGATAAAGAGACCGCAACAGGATTGGTCCTTTCTTGTACTCTTTTTTTTTTTTTTTTGGGGGGGGGGAATTAAAGTGTGACAGAGTTGCAATTACATGCCTTGTACTCTGTTTTGCGTGGGCTGATGAGATGTCTGATTTAGGAATTCATTGTGATAATAAACCACAATATAAATGATATTCCCTCAGAGGCGTAGTTTGAAGAGAGGACCCCTGAAGAATGCTGTAGGGGTTTCAGCAGTAGTGATGTGCTTTACTGAGTTAACTTAACTGTTCTGTCATGAATTTGAATTGTGTCTCTTTTTTTTTTCTTTTTTTTTTTTTGGTGTTTGTTTGTTGGAGAAGAAAGAGCCTACGAGACACGCTACCCCCTGGGGTTTTTAGTTTCTCTCTTTCATTTTGAAAAACTCACATTTAATTTATGTGTTCAAATGGCTCCAATATGTACTGAAGACTTCGCTTGGCCCCCCGCTCTGCTGTTGTGATTGCGTGTGGAAACACACAACATCACCTCTCACCACATAACAAGAATTTCACTATCTCTGCAACCCCACACATGGAGCGAGTGTGTGCCATGTCAATTGGGACGGAATGTCTGCCATTCTTCTGATGTTTATGAAAAACTTTCCAAACAGGCTCATCTAATTTACAACAGCAATCTCACAGATAATTGCCACACTTGATTTATATCAGTTTCCTACAATATGCTACAAACATATTTGTGTTGGCATGGTACACCAGGACTGTGACTTTGCCATTTTGGTATGTTTGTGTCAGCTGGAATGTAAATATTTGATAAAATATGAGTCACTCAGGATAAACAATCAACATGGCAGATAGCGATGACACTGCATACTGCTGAAGTAGCATCATCACCACACTGCACTCTTCAGACATAGAGACAGCTTGTACAGATGTAGAGCAGAGGTTGGCAGCATGGACAGCCAGTATTGGTTGTAAAAAATGAATTAGACATTTCGATCTGAGTGTAGTAATAGGGAAAATAACAGGGCTTGTCAGTACGAGTGTGTATTATCACAATTCTCAGCTGTAACTGTTGTCATAACCTATCCTCCTTTTGTCACCATCTGAAGTAGATCTCCAAGATATGTAAGTCTAAATTGTTAGAACTAGGCTTCGCCATTGCTTGTTAAACGTACACATTTATAATCAAAATGCAGACCTGCAGTCCATGTCTTTTCTGTGATGTGGATGTTTCTTTCTGTCATCTGTCCAGTGCAGTGTAGTACAGCTCTGGCTTCACATGTTTGACTGCATCCTGCCTATTCAGTCCTATTCAGACTACAAGTGATAAGGGCCTGTGAAGTGTAATTCAGCTACTGCAGGTGGAATAACTGTTGGTGACGCAAAATGTTGCGCAACAAAGTTTAAATAATTTACACTTGTGAGGCGACGGGTAAGAGGGGATGCGGGAAATGCTGGCAAAGTGCACTAAGCATAACTCAGAGCCACTGAGCCGGAGTGCTCCAAAAGCCAATCGAAACCAGTACAGCACCCTGGCCTCAAGTGCAGTGGCATTGGGCAGGTATCAGCATGCACCTTACAAAGTGATATCATCCCAGATGAAGTCATTGGAAGCTCATGGACCAAGACGCAAGGCGTCAGGGCACACAGTCTCTTAAGAGTATGAGGTGAATCATGGAGTATGAAACTAATACTTATCTGGCAAGAACCCAGAGAGAGAAAGAAAGAAAGGGAGCCTTTCTGGCATCAACAGCCTCTACTGGGATGGTGGTAGCAGTGTGCATAATATAAAGGCTCTCTATTCTCTGTTAGAGCAGACACATCTTGGCTGACGCAAGGCACGTGTCATGGAGCAGGCCCTAGATTTTTTAGACTTTTGGCCTATTACTCAAAACGCTCTCTTTGTACATCTATCAACCCACCCAGCTGAGCAGCATATATAGAAAATAGACACACATGAAGTACGTGTAATTCCTCAGTCGTAAAAATCTGGATTAGTTTACTTCACTTACTTTTATTCTTTGCATACCCTGTGAGAAAAAGGTATAGTATATGA
>JAVQKI010148196.1:0-12784 GCA_036025975.1 Nematalosa erebi
TCAGTTCGTAGGCATCTCCCCTTGATCAGCTTGCTGCCTGCCCCCTGAATACGTTGTGAAAAAGCCCGGTCTCAGAAGACATCACAGGGGCTGTAAACCTCAAACAAACACTAGGGGCACAGGTTGTGCACCACAACAAAACAAACTACATTCCAACACCAACAAGATGGTTAGGGGAGGGGGTGGGGGTTAGTGAGCGTGTGCATATGGATGAGGGGGCAGTGAGAAGTTTGTTTAGTAGCGTGAATTTGAGTGTAGCGTTTTGTAATTCAGTATTTACATGGAACGTCAACAGAAGTGACATCATGCAGGATATCATAGTGCACCTTTAAAGGAATCTATACACTTCCTCCCTTGTGCCCTTGAACAGTACCCTGTGTCAGAGAAGGAAACTACATTAAGGGAGTATCAATCGCTCGGTTTATCTAAAGGTAGCTACAGCATTTTTGGGCAGCCCTCAGCAGTATTGGCCAACCCTGACACAGTGGGACAATATGACTTCACCTTCTGGTGCATCAGCGCGTGTTATTTGTCCAGGGCCACTGGGGCCACGCCAGGGCGGCAGAGGGCAGGTCGGCCTGTAGGATGGGAACGTGTCCAAACCCACACTTACGCAAAACCATGTGAGTCAATCTGGACACACATACACACACACACACACACACACACACACACACAAACACGAACACACACACACACACACACACACACAAACACAAACACGAACACACACACACACACACACAAGATCCCATGATGCTATGAGAAAAAATGATGGGACTGCATTCAGTATTCATCACCACTACAGTGTTCCAGCAGTGCCTTTCAATTCAAGAGTGGGTTTATCTAAATAAAATAAAAAATGCTAAGCCTTAGTTGTAGCGCTTTTTGCATTTCATAACTGACTAAAAGCATTTAAAAGATCAGTGCTATTCTTAACATGACGGCTTGCACTGGTTTTTCATCTACTGTATATTGAATTCATGAAAAAGTATTTCCCTCTCCAAAAAATGCTTAAATTAAGTAAATTAAGCTCAAAGTAGATGTCCCACTACAGTCATGCTGACGATCTTCTCCCTCAGGCGTAATGAGTGTTTTGGTTTCTTCAGAGAGCGTCTCAGATGTACTGCAGCCTGACGGAGACGAATCCCACTGGGGTATTCATTTCAGGGATGCTTTGGGAAATATTATCTGCATGGTGAATAGCATCATCTTTTCTTTATTTTTAGCTTTTTTTTTTCTTTTTTTTTCCTGCCAAGTCAAAAAAGAAGAAAAAAAAAGTCACTGGATATAACAGAAACTGTTTATCACCAAACAAACGGCTCATTTGATTCCACGAAATTCCTGCTTAAATATTGAATGCCATGATTTTCTCGCTCTTAATCCCTCAGGCGACACAAACAAAAACAACCGTAACAACAACAACAAACAAACAAACAAAAAAGCAACAACAAAGCTTCCATCAAAAACAATCCAGACACTTTTGGTCTGAATCTATTGGTGTCGTTTGCCATCCTTCTCCACTGCTGCGGCCTCTCAGCATCCGGACTCGTCTGGCAAGGAGACGCGAGCCGCAGCAAGGCGAGGCTCCACTCCACCCCACACTGACACAGGCATGATGGAATATTTTATTAAGCCGCAATGCTGTGATATATACACTTGAGTTTCAATCTCCCGAGCATGTCAAGGCCTGTGATAGACCACTCTGTCCTGTATCTCCCATTACACTGGTCACACCAAGGCACCTATCTCTGTCCTGTCACAATGCAGTACCATAAAGCTCAGATGAAAAAAACTGAAGAAGAGGAAGGAGGAAAGAAAGAAGAGGAGGGAAAAAAAATACAAGTGCATGTTGGGTTACTTACAGGTTGCCTCTTTAACCCGTCACACCAATAACACACATAAACACCGTCTTGCATAGCCAGTAGTCATCAATAGCATCACACTTAGAGGTCTGCATTACATTACACTGTTGAGATGCACCCAGGCCTGACCTTGTGGAAGACTGGGTCTGTGGGTGGAGAGGGGGGCGTGGAGTAGGATGTTAGGATGCTGGACTGAGGGGGGGTTGGTGATGGCTGGAGCATTTTAACAAATGGATTAATGGCCAGTGTGAGTCATCTGATTCTCATTTGCCTTCAGACAATCTAATCATGGTAATGGCATTGTAGGCCATCAGCGAGCAGGACAGGATGCTTCTGAATGGTCTCTGGCAGGAAAGCGACTCAAAAATCAAAACAACATTTCTCAAGGGGGCCGTGGTGGATGAGGGGGTTGGAATTGGGAGGAGGTGGGGTGGGGGATGGGTTGTTGGTTAACAGACACTGATGGCAGTGGAAAGTCATTAGGAATGTAAGTGTTAGGGTTGTCAGGGCAACGCATTCTCCCACTGTGTCCGCCTTGTCTCTGGAATGCCGGAATCTTGAGTGAGATCTCTCACCGATCAAAGCCATCAAAAGCAGCAATAACAAGAGCAACTTGAAAAAAAGTGTCATAAACACACTCACAAACACACGTGTAGATTCAAGGATGTACACTAACACCGACAAGAATCAACCATCAAGATGCCTTTTATCTTTGGTATCTACAGTCTGGTATATTATCAGATAGGCCATCTTTCAACAGCATGACACAAGGATGTGTATATGCCTGTGTGTGTGTGTGTGTTTGTGTTTGTGTGTGTGTGCTCCTTTCCCTTCAGATAAAAGGGTCCTCTGTGTAAAACAAACTGTTCTTTATACTGCCTAAATATACTCGATCTCCTCAGGAATTTTGAGAGAATAGAGAGTGATATTGCGTCCGTGCCTGGGTAAAGCAAACACTGCACGTCAATCGTCTAACAAACGAGGCAGCCTTCCTTCCATTTGCATTAAAGTCTAGACAAATGCTTTTAGTTTGATACCCCCCGACACCTCCGCTTTTGAACAATCATTGCCAGGAAGACCGTAAATGGGTCCAGCAGTAAAACAGACGCTCAGCAAATGATTGCAAAGCAGAAGTCAAAGGTTTTTTTTTTTTTTTCTTCTGATAAAGGATTACTAACCTGACCTATCCGGCACATTTGTGGCAGACTTCAATAGTCTTGGCATCCGAATGGACACAGCATTGTGAAATTAAGCAGAAAATGGCTATTTGAGTCAGCGGCGCATTTTTAACAGTTTCACTCACGGACGCTAATTCACTATGGTCTCCAAGGAAGCACATCAATTACTCCTCTGTCTTGCTCTCATAAACAATTGTTACACAAGTGTGTGTTGTAATATGTTCCTCTTTTAATCCTCACTCTTTGGCCCAAAGGGAAACGTTTTTGTGAGGTTTTGTTGACTGTGTTGTTGTCCTTGTATACATGCTTGGACAAATGAAACCACTGAAGATTTCCAGAAACATGGACAACAACAGGTTTTAATCCACTTAAACAATAAAGCCTAAGCACAAGCATTTAGGCTAACAAGACTTAGCATCAGATGAAAGTCATCACACTGTTTCTGAGGTCATAAAGGTTTCTATGGCAGTGACAAAATGGCTGCAGACTCCAAGCAGAACCTGGAGGCTTTAGCAGTACCTGCCTTAAAGCAGAAACAAAAACCTTTTTGTCTTCCGCAATCCAACTCAGCCTATCAACATGAATGGAATAAGATAAAGCAAAAAAAACAACAACTAAGAGGCTCAAACTTGCTTTTTATGAAAGGGAACACATGAGAGAAGAGAAATTAGCCTTCCGAGTGAAAGAGTAGAGGGAGCTGCTCTGCTGGTCCTGACAAGCGCAGTGCTTTTTAGAGAGCCAGTCATCCTCACTGACGTCTCATTAATTGATGATATGAGGTGACAGGGAGCGCTGGCGCAATGAAGTGAACACAATAACAGGAGAAAACACTCACACACACTCTCTCTCACACACACACACACACACACACACACACACACACACGCATTGAAGCATCCACCCACCACCGAGGCCCAGCACCATGTTACTTTTTGAGAACTGGGTAGGGTGGGAAAAGGAATTCAAATACATCAACAACATGTCATCATCCCCCTCTTCCATTTCAACATTTGTTAGAACAATCCCGCCGGTTGAGCATCGGCAGTCTTGGGTGCCTCTCAACGCCTGATCAAAAGAATCTGCACGATTCAAGACGCAAACGGCGCGCTTGTGTTAACATTTTAATGTCATGCTGAAAAACTACAAAGTGCCGCCCCTCTTCCGCAAGCTGACAGTATTCACTTCAAAGCGTCGAAAATCACCTTAACAGGTAGGATAGCGAGGCAAAAATCCACTTACACACACACTAAAAATGTTCATCAGACCTACAAGAGGATAATCAGCCCTCTGTGATGGAAACATCTTCATACGTTGACAGGTCATGCCTAAGTGAGATTCAGCAGGAGTGCAAACATGTCGATGCTACAGAAAGACTTCATTAAAAATATGAATAAAGAAAATAAAATGCCATTGGATTGATATAAATAAATAAAATCACACAGACATTGTGAAAAAAAAAATTTCTTTGAGGCAGAAGTGTAAACTGATGGAAAACAGAGCTCTTTCATTCGCATCTACAGGTGGGCTCTGCACCTAACGATATGACCATGGTTTTATCATCAGGGACTAATGACATCCAAGATGACTAACAACATAGGAACTGCGGCTAGGGTCAGATAAAAACCCAATTACTCTTGGTTATTCTCATATCAAATAATGCCTTGTATGCTTGAGGCATATTTTATTTTTAGCCGGATCTCCAGGGTAAAAGTATTTGCAGATACCTTTCCTGGCTCTCTCTAGGAAGTCTGCACAGGCGGTGAGCACTGCACTTGTGATTTCACCCAATGTGGGCATCTCCTGCTTGTGGTCAAAACGATGGAGTCCGGCCCTTGATCTATGGAGGGATGAAACAACACCACTGCCAGCCAGACACTGGTCGAACAACAAACAATGGCGACAGTAATTGAAAACCCCGGCTACTCTGTTCTCTGTATGTGTTGTTCCTTTGTGGCAACAAAATGAGAACACCTCGACTGTTCGCTGATAGTTCAATCAGCAGATGTACAACACAATGGCTGGCCAGTGATGTAATGTGGATTCCCGTCTCTTCCTGGTGAATACAGGGCAACCACTGTATATATCAGGGGTTTTAAATGAGATAATAACAAACATAATTCTGATGAAAACAACACCAAAACAACTACAAAAACAAGAACGAGAACAACAACCAGTGATTTTACCATGTATCGGATCATCCCTATCCACAAATGCTGTTTGGAATTTACATTTGTATTTGCATTAACAAGCTCAAATATCACTTATGGACTTAAGCTCTTTGGGATCCCACAGTGTGCCATCCACCTCCTGCAGAGCCTGTAAGTAGCTTCCCTGATGGACATAAGTACATCACCACTACCACCAAGGGGTGATAACAGTATAACAATAACACTGCAACTGCAATGGCTTAGCAGTAAAAAAGGACATTTGGAGACCAATGTCTAACTTGGCGCGGCACGCCTGTGTGCTCTTGGCGAAAACAAAAGTTGGGATGTCATAAAGGGTGCCTAATGCACAGAGGCCAGGGCAATACAGTCTCCCAAACACCACTATTGGTTTCCAACTACACAACATGTCCCTGTTCAACATGTAATCACCAAGGGGTTCCATTAAAATAAAATGGAAAGGAAAAAAAAACAAATAACATTGCCCACAGCTCTGTCCACTGTCTTCAGCCTCATTCCCCCCCCCCCCCAAGGCCTCTAACACACAGGACAAAACAAACACACAACATAATACAGCCAATAAATGAAATCGAGCAAATCATTGGCTCATCAATGAACCCCAAGTGAGGCCACGGTGACAACTGCCCAAGGCCTCTGTTATGTAAACAGAGGAGACGGCAGGCCCAGATCACAGGAAGCCTCAAGAGTTTCAGGTCAACATCTGCCACTGCCAAAACAAAGACTAACAGGTGCTACCTTCATGGTATATTTGCAAAGCAGGGCACATGACACAGGAAGAGTACTCAGAAGGGAGAGGGAGGTTTCAGTACCAGCACAAAAATGCCTCACAGACTAAAATGTCACGGACAGGACACTGGCTAATGGCTATCACTCTCAGTCACACAATATAGAAAGAGCTACTTGCAGTTGCAACCAGCTTTGTGGGAACGGACCTGAACAGGCCTGGACCTATAATGGCAGCTTCAAACACCAGCGAGGTTTCCATTCAACTTATTCACATTTCATATAGGCATTAATGAGAATTCGGCTGAACAACATGCACATCTGCATGTGTTTACATCAACTGAACTGTTTAATGCAAATGGGATCAAAATGCAACGTCGCTAGGACAATGTTTATGGATAGAAATCCGGTAAATGCAAACTAAACTGTTTTCATCACCTTTAATGACAGTGTGTGTTATTCACATCAAGAGTTCATCAACTCCCCTCAAGCAAACTGCATTTATATTCACATTAGGGGATGGATGCGAATTTACAGGAGTTTCCAACTGAGGACTTCTTATTTACATAACTTAAGTGTTCGTTAACAAATTGGATGGAAACTAAGAGTTGGGTGCACTTGTGTTCGAGAGCCTGCTGGCTTGTCTCTTATTGTGTCAGGAACTAAGGTTTGCTTTTAGTGTATCAAGAATCTGCAGTTGAGTAGAGACGAGAAGTGCTTTTAATTGTTTTAATTCACAGGAATGATAGCCTATGCCATCCATTAATTTTTATTTCTTTTTATCAATGCAAGCATGGTTTTCAGACCATGGTAAATGACTCTTTCTGAAGTGAAACTGAAACACACAATGCAGCTCTACATGGTTTACCCTATTCTAGTGTGGATTAGATTAGATTCATTTTTTTTTTTTTATCACTGCACAAGTAAATAGGTACCAGTTCAACAGTAAGCAATGATCGCCACTGCAAGGCATGGGCTAAATTATGAGCTTACTGTATACATTTTCTGGCACACATTCTACACTGTATTCAGACCAAAAAAACCTGTACAGGACTACTCCCTCTACGGCATGGGAGGAATTGACAAGAGAACAGATAACGAGTCAGACCGATAAGCAGAATCGACAGTGGCTCCAATATCAACGAAATCCTATCAATTCCCGTCCCTACCCATTGGTGGTATCTGTCGCTGAGCACATCTACATTAAGTGTTGGGAAATGAAGTGTATTTATTCACTACACAACACTACAGGCTAGACCATATGGACCTGATTATTAGCATCATAGCTGTTCACACCAGATTCCTATTTTAACATTTCAAAGCATGGACTCTTCTCATACAGTATGTGATATACACGTTGCTGAAAGACTTTGCGAACAAAGTAGAATGTCGAGGAGTTGTCTTTGTTGAACCACTGAAACTGTCAATAGCAAATATAGATACTCGGCAAATTCTTATGTATTGTATTTGATGTTTTCAATAACAGTCGTCTTATGACACAAATCCTATTTTTGCTGCACTAGGCCCTTAACATTATGTTTAAACATTAGGATACGTCATTCCAAACGTGATGGATCAGTGGCTGGCACAGCACCAGAAGTGATCTGCTTCTCAATTGACCACTATGCTGACGCATTCATAAATCTCGCAGTCAGTAATGCAGCTGCCTGGGACCATAACAATAAAGCCTGGGGCAACACCAAAACAGGCCATTACATACATTAAGAGCACAAAGTTGCTGTGGTGAACAATCTGATTTATTTGCCATAGCTTACCTGTCAAGACGCATCCTAACCACTGCTAGTGATCTCGCAGGCGGATATGGCTTGGCCTAGATGCATTTCATTTCTTAAAGAGTTTAAAATAGCTGGTATTTTTAACAATGTTCATGATGTCAGTTTTGTGAATAAGTATCACATTGCCTGACAAAAAAAGGAAATATTGTCAGTATGCAGTGTTAGAATTCCAGTATCTGGATATCCAAGTCAATAAATGAGAAAGACTATAAAGACTTAGGCCTGAAGGCTAAATGTACATTGAGCTTTTGAAATCCTAGAGACTTAGTTCCACACCCCCCTTCCCTGTTTGTGAAACTGATCTGCATCAGGCGAGTAGTTTATTTTGTGTGAAGCAGCATCGTTTCACAAGAGAATTGTGGGTACAGTAAACACTGAGAGGCATCAAGTTAGGCTGCGAGAGTACATGCCTAGACAACACGCTCACTGGCCAACACTTCCATTTCTCGTTGCCACATTCCTCCTTAGCACACTTTCTGAAAAACTGGGCCACAGTTAACGAGCACGGTCACGGTGAATCCGAAGGACATGACTCCACGGCAAGCAGCTGACTGAGGTGGAGCAGTTCTCTGCTCTGGCTCCGGCTTCAGCTCCAGCTAAGATCGCTTCCCCTGTCAGCTGCTGTGGGCTAGGAGGCAGGCTATCGGCTACGTGTGAGCAAGATGGCAGGAGCCAAAGAAAACAACACCCCTCCAAACACACACAGCAGATGCCTCGTCCCTCTGTGCTCAGTGTGCAACAGCTATCTACGCAAACTGTGAATTCAGAGCATTTGCTGGACCATTCACCCACCCACCCCCCCCCCCCCACAATCTCACACACTCACACACACACATACACACACACAGACACACACTGTGAATTCCATGAATTTACTGCCTCCTCACCCTTGACACAGGCAAACACACACAATGCTAATTCAATGCATTTGGTTCCTACCCCCTTGACAAACAAACACAAACTCTCTTTGTCTGTGTATCTCTCACACACACACAAACACACACACACACTCACACAAACATGTGCCACACACAGACACATCCATCACAGCAAACAGTCAACAGCATTTGCACATCAGGTACCAACAAAACCAATTAAATAGTTCGCACTTGTGAAAAGAAATTAATAGCAAAAACAGCAACAGCCGCCCCTTTTTTCTCTTGGCGTTTTCACAAGAGGCCCCATGAATGCCATCCACAACTCATCCCAAACTCCGCCCTATCAAAGAGTGCTTCAACCTCTGCTGTGCTGGGTGTTCTATCTCATTAGCGCAGAGAGGCTACCTGCTGCGTCAACCAGCCTGGGTGGCGCAAAATAAACACAAACACACAGACACACACACAAATAAATAAATCAGGCCAGAAAAGAGAGATTTTAAGAACACACATACACACACAAACCCAAACCCTCCTCTTTAACATGTTTACGCTACCACTCATCCCTGAAATTACACATAATTTACCAATGTGGAGAGCATGAGTGAGCACAGGCAGAGAGAGAGAGAGAGATGGAAAGAGAGAGAAATAGGTAGTGAGAGTGTGTGTGTGCGTGTGCGTGTGTGGTGGTGGTGGTGGTGGTGGTGGTGGTGGGGGGCTCCACTCCATAAAAAAGTAAAGGGCAGAGATTGACGCAATAGGCAGAGATGGAGAGTAGATGGAGGCAATGGTATTAATTATCAGCAGCAGTAGCGCACTGTTTTCTGTTTACTTCTAAGGGCCTCCTTGTCACTGACAGGGCCCAGAAATTCATTAGCAGAGGGCAGAGGCAAATCAAAAAACAGCTGCCCTGTTGGCTGCCAAGCCTGACCCTGTGGTATCACTTCAGGGCAACACACACACACACATACACACACGCAGTGGCACAGAACCGGGCCTCGCCAACAGGCTCGTGGGCATCCACACTGCACCACAACACTGCTTGCAATATAGTCTGGCTGCCCTCTGGCTGCATATTAAAAATCTAGCAATGACGGGGAGCAATTTGTGCCTCTTCTGAACACATCAGAGCAAGTAAATCACATCGGTTTGCGTTTACGTTTTAAGATGAGCATCATACATAATTTTACGTCTGCAATTTTGCTAATTGTTTGCTATGTCATGACATATTCATATGCTGGGTCAAACAACTAAGAGAAATACTGAAGTTATGCCCAAAAGTAACACAGTTCGATCCAAAAAGCTTGCAGAGAACTATCCATTCCCGTCTAATTTTATTAGCGAGACTGATAACCCAACCGCCTTAGCACCACTGCAACGATTAATAAAAGGCAAAACTATCATCATTAGTGCTAAATTACGCAAAAGGAAGCAATTTGGCACAGGGTTTTCCGAGATTTTAAGTGCGGAGCTGAAGTTGGTGGATGCGCAGACTGCCACTCATTCCGCTCTTGCCGCTCTGCCACAACGATATGGATTTAAGCAAGTCGTTTCTGTTTTTGTTTTTTTTTTTAACCAATGACAGTAGTCATGTAATGGAAAGACGATAGTAGACCGACATACATGCAGCCAAATCAATTCGGCACTACTGAATTTATAGAATTTATGGACATGGCTGTCCAACGCCTCTGGGGACAACATAAAACTCATTGCCGACTGATACTTAGCGACGCAATACACACAAGATCCCACTCGACCTTTCAAGTGAAAAACGAAATGCAAGCCAAATTAATCTAATTTCTAAGTGACCATGCAATGTCGTGAATTTTAATGCCGTCAGAGGCTGGTATGGTCATGCATTCCGTCTAATTCAAAAAGAAGCGTTACGCATAAAAATACACATGAAATGAGTGCAAACGAATGCACCAAAATTGAATTTCAAAGCCAATGTGTTCCCTGGGAACTAAAAACATCACGACCTTCATTCAAAGGTGGTATTTAGCTTGGAAAGCAAATGGCGGAAAGTCCGAAGAAAAGTACGCGATTATTCTTTCGCTAGCTTAATACAAGGTGTATTGCAGTTCAATTTATTTTAAACACTCGATTTAAGCCAGTAGGTGATGCGTCTAATTTCGGTGGCAAATCGCTGGGCATGTTAATATACAAGTAGCCTACCATTCGACAACGACACGATGGGCGCTGCATACCGTTCATGTTTACTCAAGTCCGTAATAATTGATCATTATCTCAGTGATTTTGACTCTGGCCTTTTGACATACTCGTCTACGACGATAAATTCTTAAAATATTTTCCTACGCTGGAAAACATAGTTTAAAAACACTGAATTCACAGTAACGTTAAAAGCTCATTCGGTGATGGGTCATTTATGTTATAGCCTGAATTAGCCTATGCCATTGGCATGCTCATTTAAAGCATCGTCGTGCCATTAACAACTGGTAAAATATGGTTTATCATGTAGGGTTTGTATTTGGGAGCAAATGGTCATAAAAGTTATCTTTTCAATGAAGGATTCTTGTAGGCTACTTTATAAGTTGTCCAAACCATCCACAGAGACCTTATTCACCGCTGTGTGTTCAGCATTGTTATGGGATTTTCCTGAGTGGGTTAACGTTACAAAATTAGGACAGCTGACGTGACACCGTGTACAGAGGTGTACCCGTCAATGTTTTTAATATTGAAATTACTATCATCTCATATTTCCAATTCAACGTAACAGGTTCCAGCACACGAACTGGCCGACCGGAGATGCCTTGGTCCTGGTATTCGCCCGTGAGGCGTGTACATAGCCATATCGATCTCGGACAAGCTGTGAATCGATGCACACTGGTCTGTGGAAAGCTTATAGTGGGACATAAAACAATACGTCTTCAATGGTATCTGAACTCCAGAATGTAGACAATCGCGTGCACTTGCTACTAACAACAGTCCACAATTTTACACGAGACCTGCAACGATTTCAACTTAACCTTACACTCCACCAAAATGTTGGTCACAAGAGCGCATAACAACACTGAAAGCATTAAAAACTCACTGTCTTTGGTTTCCTCGGTCGTTTTCATATTCTTGAGTAAACAGTAACCACTTCGCGTCCCCGGTCCACTTGAAAGAGAAATAATATCCCTTCCCCTCAGTTCAAGAAACCTAGTGCGATCCTGAATGTTTAAATCGGCGTCCTTTAAAGCCTTCTCGCACCCAGCGTAATTCGTGTATATTCCTTATGGTGCTTGGAAGCAAAACAGTCCAAAGCGTGACTCGTATCGTTGATAAAAGTCTCTTTTAAAACGTATATTCTCCCCGAGTTGAAACGGCGTGTTTCCGAGTTTTCCTCATTCAGTCTTTCGCCCTCTGTCCCCCGCGCTGTGACAGGTTCTTTTCTCTCGCGCGCTCTCAGTCAGTCACGGTCTCGCTCTCGCTCGCTCCCTTTGGCTCACAGGTTGTTCGCTGACTTTCTCGGTCTCTCTCGTACACCATCGGTTATTTACGGAATTCTGAGAGTAATTTGTGATTCTCATTTTCATCAATTCGCAATTAAAGTTGAACTAGATGTCTTTTTTCAGAACATGAATCTAATACCATATTATGCGATTTGCCATTTAATACAGCCCATACAAAATCATGCATTCAAAACGAGAATTTTGTTCATTTCCAAAAGAAGGGAAGTCACTGGTATACATTACTAGAATAAATAGACACGTCAATTTGAAAATATAGGCAAATGATCAACACATTTTCAGCACGCTGATCAAAAATCATCACACACCACTTAATTAGGTTACATACTTACAACTTACTAACAAAGTCAAAGGAAGGAATAATTGATCTTTCAGGTCCTCTCAAAGGCATCTTTGCGCCATAAAATTCATGACAAATGCAAGAGTTAATGTTGATCAGTGATGTGTTTCTGTTTATGTGTAGCTATTCAGACAGTAGATCCTAATATCAAATAGAGAAGCCCGTGCAACCTTTTTGTTTTTATGACTTTTTCTGTACACCCAATGGGATCGCCATATTAGCATACCACAGTTATACTGTTAACACAGATCAGAACCATCCCCTAAAGCCATGTCAGCAACAACTCATATGACTCATTGTCATATAGATGATGTTTGGGCAAGAGTGTGTGTGTGTGTGGGGGGGGGG
>JAVQKI010148356.1:0-10958 GCA_036025975.1 Nematalosa erebi
ATCTCATTATTGTTTCATATTTTTGATGTGAGTTTGATCTACAGAATAAAATGTTTGACTGAGTGCTCATCAAAGACTGGTGATTCCATATTTTTTGCCAGGGGTTGTATATGTGTGTGTGTGTGTCCAACCTTTAGTTTAAATAATTACCAGTTTATCCCCATTAATTGCCATAAATTCCCATAAATTCTGTTAATTCCCCTGGAAAATTTCCAACTTTGAAAATTCCCAGAATTTTGCAACCCTATGCAAGGTAGACCAAATAGCGAAACGAGTCAATGCTAACTGATAAGGGCAAGGGTGTTTTGTTTTCTTATTCCCTCATTGTTGTCAATTCACAAATTCCGTCCACGTTGCACCAAATGCTGTCAGCACTTGGCAGCCTCAACGAACAAAGATATAGGCTGATTCATAGATTTCTTTCTTTTTCACAGAACATAACAGTAATTATTGAAAGGCCAATCTAACAGTTTACAGTTAAAATATGGCTCCTACTAACAATTCATTCACTCATTCATTTTCATAAATGTTGACTTTCCCCAAGATGATCCCACAAAATCTATTTAGCCTGGGCCTATAAATAATGCACCACTGTATGTTATATAGTCTCTCTGATCATGAAGGCTGAGGTGTGTATCACTTCTCTCCCTCAAGGAGCAGGTTATATGCATAGGCTGCTTTGTTTTTTTTTGTTTTTATTAACCTGTACTCATGCATTCTGCAACAAAATGAGACAATTTAAAATCCAAAATGCCATTTCATACAACTATTGCCAACTTCAAACACAGAGTTGTAGATCGAAAGGTCCATGGTAAAGAGCCACATTCTCTGTTCAAGCAGTTGGTTGCAGTGTTTTTAGATTCAATTACAAAACAGTCCTAACAAAAACTGTATTTCATTAGACTGATAATCAACTTAAGAAGCTTGTCAGCACAATGGGCCTCATTCGCAGACCAAAATAAATAATTTCATATAATGTGACAAGCATTGGCAATATTAAATATAGCAGAGGAAAGCAACAATGATCACACAAATAATACAAAATTCTAAGTACTTTGTTCTCTTTCACATTTATTAAATTAAAAAGAAATATTTTTCTTGGTGGACTTCACCAGTAGCCATAAATGGGCATTTGAGCATATCCACCATACACATTGCACTTGTGCAATTTACAACTGCACTGATTTAAATGTACAATACATGTGAGAAATGAGCTCTCCACATTCACACAGACAGGAGAGCAAAACCTCAATTTGTCAACTAAAGCTGTGAGTAAAAATTAAGCTACAAGAGGCAGTTGTTGACAGATATAAAACATTAAAATATTATCAAGTTCATAGTAGACATAGTGACACAGATATATGCCACTGTCAACAAAAATATTTTTATTTTTGCTTTCCCACTTTGCCAGTGAATTTAACATGGTTTATCTTGATCAGTTTTCATTACATTCTTAGATTCTGCTATGGCTTGCAAAAGTATCACCCCCCACACACACACAAAAGTCACACCATTTTCGCTTTTACAAAATATTTTTTCACATATTTTCTCGATCAATATTAACGCATTATAATTCCAAAAGCGCTATATTCAATTTATTTCAACATAGCAGAAATTCAAAACTAGCATATACTTCTTGCATGTGTATTAAAACACCTGCGGTTTTGAGTTCAGGTTCCTGGTCGATCTGTTGTATAGTTTAAGAAGCAGGCTCATGGTGTCTGATCACAAGACATGACAATCAAAAGCCCAGCTCCAGACTGGCCCCAGTGGACTTCTGTCATATCAGAAATTCATGTTATTTGTCTTGCAGTGTAAGTAGCTGATTGTACAGTAATCTTGTCTGTACATTCTGAAATGTGTAGTGTGAGTTACCAGTTATCATTTAGGACTGAAATAAAGCATAGAATTTGCTTAGCTGAGGTGAGGAAAAGATGGCAAAAAAATATGCAATTGCTGTGGGGTCCAAATTGGCATTACTGGATTTATAAGAAAACTGGGTAATGTTCATTACATCACCTGCATGCTTCGTAGGAAAAATCTGTCAGGCAGATGAAGCCAACACATTTTAGCCACCTCCTGGACCAGATTTTAAAAGATGTATTAGTCCTCAATCTTTCCAATCACTGATCAAATTAGACCACCTTAAGATGTCTATGGAGCTTGTTACAAATGTGGGCCTCAATGGGCCACAGTGGGCCTTTCTTGGAAGCACTACACAAACATAATCACAAACTGCCAAGGCCTTAAAAGCAGAGTGGCCATCTGTAGAAAAGACAATTGAGATTTTTTTTTTGACTTTCAATGAAAATGAATGGAATAAAATTTCACAAAATCTAACAAGAAAACCTGTTGCGGTTGTCTGTTCTAAAAGTCAAATTTGGATGAGGCAAGACAATCACCCAAGGCACAAGGCTAAAGCAAGACTGAAGGGGTTCAAGGCTGGTAAAAAAAGATTTTGTTATGGTTCCTGCAAAACCCTTAGCTAAATCCAATCTGTGTCATTGCAGTCAGGGCAACCATCCCATCAACCTAAATGTCCTAAATAAGTTCTACCATGCAGAATGAATGTAGGGGTGGGGTGGAGTTCTGCAAGTGGTTCTATCCCATGTCTGCAGGGTTTGCTAGTGGAATATTTATTTATTTATTTTTAAACTTACTTAGATGTTAGAAATACTAAGTGTCAAAAACTAAAACACTTCTTTGAAAAATATGCGTAGCTTTTGCACACAAGAGAATGGTGATGACTTTCAGGGAGCAGAATACTTTTGCAAGTCAGGATCTCTTCAGGAAGCAAAGGAGAATCAAATATGTGTGATCACACAAATATATATATATATATACACACAGACACACGCGCACACACGCACGCGACGCGCACACACACACACACACACACACACACACACACACACACACACACACACACACACAGGCAGACAGACAGACAGAGACAGACAGACAGACACCCACACAAACGAACGCACGCACGCACCACATTTAATTTGGAGGACGGTTCGAAAAGACATTGAAGCTATGTGAACGAGCTAGGAGTCCTTTTTAGTTGCTCTCAAAAAGAGAAAGCAAATCATCATTGCTGTTGTTTGGGAGATCTGGAGGACCCAGGTAAGACAGCAACTCATCTGGATTGGTCAACTCCGGCAGCAACTATAGAGAAGAGAAGCAAATATGGCATTGAATAGCAGAATCATATGAAAAGGACTAACCAAGGTTCAATTGAGTCATGTTAGGTGAAAGAATTCATTCAGCTGTAGTAGAACACCTATCAGGATTTCAAAAGGATCTCTGACTGGTAACACATGTTGGCCTTATAAGAATGACTTTGATATCTGCAATTTTTATCTGGATTTAAAAACACTCAAAATGCTTTCTTTTCTATTAAAAGTTTAAGAAAACTTGCAGAGCCTGTAAGCTGCCATTGCATTTATGTCTGAATTCTTTCTGAGTAAAAAAGTGACATCATCGGGTTGATATTGACGATGTCTATGTGCAGTAGGGGTTAGATCCCTGTCAGCCGGCCAATGACATTTGAGAGGGGTTTGATCCCAATGTGCCATCTTTAAGCCGATCAGTTCTCCTCACTTCTCCTGTGTTTTGCTATACTGCCCTGTATAGAGACAACTGCATAGCAGTTCCGCTTGGGTAACACATATGTTTATGTAGCAGACTAGTCTGAGGTTTTCTACAGGGGAATTATATAATAAATGAAATAATTTGTTGAAAATGAACTAATTTTTACAAGATTGTCAAAAAGGAATAATCCAGAAAATACAGCCATTTCTAAAGTAATATCACAGTTGCTGAAACTTCAGCACAATGTCAGGCATTAAAATGTATGTTAGCATGTCGTACAGTAACATGAGGAGATCTGCTGCGTCAAGACCATGGGAATAACATTCAGTTAAGCCTGAAATGATTAATAATTGGATGCTCAAATCCATGATTAATCTACAGCCTATGTAGAGTGCAATAGAAGACACCATGTCTAATTTCATGCAGTTACTCCAATGCAACTTCAAACGTCCCGGGGCCAGTTGCATCAAATGTCTCAACAAGAGTCAGTCCTAACTCAACGTTCTAAGTCCAACTAGATTGTTATACTGGTTGCAGCATCGAGGCATAAGCCTTCTACTCTCCAAGACCAGCAGGGGTAGGTGTATATGTTCAGATATAGCCCAGTTTCTATAGGTATCACGAGAACTGTAGCATAACTATAAAAACATGGCACATCTGATACATAGGCTGTACCATGAGAGAGCTTTTAGGCAAGGGAGAATAATTAGGGACAGAAGTACCCCGCTAGATATTGAGAACTGACTGAGGGGTTCCAATTCAGCAGAAGAGACCATTAATAGAGATGAACTTTCGCCAGATCTCCAGTTTACTTCAGATCGCAATGCAGTCTTAATGCCGACTTTACAGGTGCTTACAACACTTTGATTTTACGCTAACGGTATTTTTTAAAGACCGTAGGGGAACATGTCACATAATTTGCAGGGTGTCCTTGGCACTGAGTTGCTGTCTTCCGCGATACGTTTACCTCCCTACTGAAGCCGAGTCTACAACTACGAAGCAGCAATTTTGCCAGACCTCAAGCATCAAGCACTGACGGGACCAATGGATGCAACCCAAGATCCAAGGACAATGATTTCATGGATTTATTGGATGCAAACACTGAACGGAGTGCGTGATCAGAAGAACCCTGCATGCAAATTTGTTAGAGTGCATCATCTAAAACTCCTCCATGGCACAGTAGTGTTTTTTTTTTAAGTCTATGCTTATAATGTTACATAAGGCAAGCTTAATAATGTAAAAGTAATATTTTTACATCCAGTGCAGGATCTGCCATCTCTGCTCCTGCGGGCCCCCCGAATCCAAACGAGCCTTCGGGGTTTAGACGTGGGTTTTGGGAGGTGTGTGGAGGTAAAGGCACCCCTGAACCCTCCGCATTGTTGTGCAAACCCGGTTGTTGTTGTTGCCTCTGCAATGAATTGTGGGAGTCAATCCGCCCTGCATGGACCACCTGAATGACAGCACAAACACATACGCCAATGCTGATGGAAGCATATCTCATAACAGTAATATATGAAACTTATCACTTACAAACCATTAATGCACAAGTAATGATCCAAAACAAAGCATAAACCTGAGATGTTGTAGCAACTCCTGCTTGCTTCTCTGTTGTGACACCTCTTGGAAGGTCAGCTTGGTAGGTCATAGATGAGCGTCCAGAGGAAAACTCTCCCATGGTTGGAGTTCCAGGGGAATTCTGGAATTCTGTGAAGCCTGACTGGTTGGTGAATCCTGGACCTGTCAAATGACATGAGCACATTACAACAGCACACAGTAGGGATGTCTGAAGATTCTCATTCATCCCGGTGATGATAGTCAAAGTATTCAGTATAATATATATACAATATATCAGTATGCTGTGATTTACAAGTGATCTGACCAAATCTGGTTATTCCCCGGGTGTTTACTTTCTGGTTGCATAAGAATAGTTAGGTAAGGATAAAATTTGTTAGACCGATTAGCTGTAACCTAACTAACAAGTATGTTGATTGCAAGTTGAAACAAGCACAGTTCTGCACAGTTAACAGGAACTTTACTTTTGGGGGGCAGCAAAACATAGGCGGAGAACCTGAGCTAACACATCAACATCATAGACGTACTGCAAAATCTGAACTGACACATCAACATTATAGACATACTGCAAAACAAGGCAAAAAGCGGAAATATCCACTTAAGACATTCTGCCATAGTTTGTCGGTGGCTTTTTAGAGTGACAAAATTGACTTAAAATTAAAATTGACTCCCAAAAGTGATGACTCATTTTCACCCCAAACTTGGAGTCATGGTCTTTTGCCTCTGCACGGCAGTGATGCTCTGACTGTCCTTCGCTGCCCTGGTCTCTGCACGGCAGTGATGCTCTGACTGTCCTTCGCTGCCCTGGTCTCTGCACAGCAGTGATGCTCTGACTGTCCTTCGCTGCCCTGGTCTCTGCACGGCAGTGATGCTCTGACTGTCCTTCGCTGCCCTGGTCTCTGCACGGCAGTGATGCTCTGACTCTCCCTCGCTGTCACTCGCTTGCGCTGCTTCTGCATGTCACTTGTTCTTACTGCTGGTCCCATTTGGAAATAAAGTTTGCACAACTGCATGACTTTTGGGATATTTTATATGCCGGCATCCGTGAGGCACTAAATATGGGAGACTCCTGGAGCTTCAGGGAGACTTTGGATGTCTGCTACAGATGAACTGCGGTTTTGAAAAGTGCAATGTTGGATCCCTATGACACTTGAGCTACCGAAACTTGGTAGAGCTTGTCCTTTTGCTCATGGCTTGCCTTCACTTGACCTTTGCCCGGTGCTGTAGAAGCATTCTCCATGTCTCTGGACTCAAAATCATTTTCATCTGTAAACTTTTCAGCTCATCTTTGTAAAATAATAACAATAATGCCAGTGAAACTAAAGACATGATTTGAGCCACACACTACTCTATTACCTACACAGCAAATATAAAATCGGCTAAACAACAGATAAAACCACAGATTAAAAAACTAAGATTGATGCTACACCACAAACCAACTTCCAAAGCTTCATTTTTAACTTGTCAGACCGTCTGGACAACCTGTCAAAAGAGGGGAATGAAGGTATAATCAAAACCCCTCCTCTTCCTCAGGCCTCTGGGATTGCTGCTGCAGACAAACTCTGCTGCCATGCAATCTTGACGTGACAGAATGACGTTCTATGGCATCCTGAGTTAGGTCCAGATTAGCAAAAATCAAAGTACAACCCTGGCGACAAGAATCGCAGATGACAAAAGTGTGAAAGCAAAAAAGCCTGCATCTTGGACTTTTCCGTGACCTACAAAGTTCAACTGCAAAAATTATTCAAAAGCCCCATATTAGTTTCCTAAGGTTTATTTGGCATGGAAACGTGGTTGTGGTTTTCTAATATATTTTGCTCATGTCACTGCAGAGGTCTATTATAGCACAAATGCAACGCTGTCTACAGTTTGAGAGCAAATGCAGAGGTAAATTTGGGCAAGAACGAGAGAGGTCTCCGGAGCGCGCGCTCAGAAGAACAGTTTATGTGAGCGTGTAGAGTGAAACTGAATGAAAGGGGGCTGTTATGGCACATACATATTTATCTTAGGAAACATGCAGAGACATCTGTGGAGAACAGAATAGATTCCTGCTAGCTCAACTATAGTTTTCTGTGTCCGAGTTTAATTTTTCCTCAAAATATAATTTGCGTGTATGCTTAAAAATATTTTTCTGCGTTCAAATTGTTCTACTGCTCGCTCGAGGCAAAAATGTAACTCCATAGCTGGCTGATGTGAATACTTGTGTTCCTTATATGAATATATGTGATCTATATTAATTTTAAGATGATACGAGAACAAATAGCCTGATAATAATGTCATATACTAACATAATGTGGCTTCATATCTTTTTGTTTTATTGTGAGCAGGCAGTGAAGAGAGACAGGAAGCAAGTAGGAGAAAGAGATGTGGTGGGATCAGGAATTGACTGCAAGCCGGACTCAAACCTGGGTTCCCATGGAGGGGACACCTGCCAGTTCAGGTGTGTAAATAGCCTGCCAATGACAGGCTAATAATCTTAGGTGACAACTGATTGCCTGTTAAGCTCAAACACTATACTGACTCAAAACACTCTCCTTTGAAAGTGAAGTAACCAAATTTAACCAATTTGCCAAAAAGCTCAGTCTGTCATCTACCTGCACCACTGTAGTCCTGACTCCCACCAGTGCCTCCCGCTGTTATCGGAGGGTATGAGGAAGGGGTAGGTCCTGAGGTTGAGCTGGGTGTAGGTCCAGGTCCTGAAGCAGGTCCGAGGGAAACGATCATCTCCATGACACTGGGCAGGATCATATGACTGGGGCTGAGGGTACGGCAGCGCTTCAGAATAGGTCCATCAGACTCTTCCTTGATGTGGATGTCTGGTTTGACTGGAACTGGCTTCCAGTTGCACACAGGATCTATTGTAATCTCTTCATAGTCCGAGCTTAAACATGGTCGGAGACAGAAGGGACAGTTAATTATGACACTAATAACTGAAAGCCTGTCTGGTCAGAATAATTGTATAGAAAAACTTACTTTTGGATGTAAATCAGAATGCCCAGCATGTACTGGTCAACTTCCAATCCCTCCAGCAATGCCGTTTTACTGTGAGTAGAGAACACAGAGCATGAAGCATTTTGTGATGCTTGGACGTTTAGTCACTGACATTAGTTAGTGAGGCGCAACTTTTCGTTGTTTTGATCCCTGGGCTTGGCAGGAACAGTGTTTGAGAGTAACGAGTTACATGCAACCAAATTCTGTGATTTCATTAAAAAATAAAAGGAACCGTAATCAGTTACATTGCTTTGCAGTATTACAATTTCAGTTACATCTGAATATCTTCTGCTTCTGCTTAGTAATACTAGTTTATTTTCCATTTTTTCTGCACAACATCCTCCACTTACAACTGAGACTCTGATGCTGTTCTGATATGTCTAATTGATCATGTTTAATTGGCAACATCACCCACTTGCAGCTGGATCTACAGATTACAAGCAGCTTGAGCTGCACTAAGCCTGCAATGTCAGATAGAAACTACAATGTCCAGACGAATGGACAACTGCTTATTCAGTGATGTTCATCAAATGTTAAATGGCAAATATTTGATTTAGCATGAATAGCTATGCAAAGATCAGCATGGTCTCATAGTAGAGAGGTGTTGAAGTGTTTAAGTCCAACACTGTTGTGGCTGTGTTGAGGGAGTTAAAAGGATTCTGACAGTGGTAAGTGTTGAGTGATGCTGTAAGGTTAACCCGGTCAGGTTTCAAAAACTGAAAATGGTTGATGGTTGAGAAAAGTCATTCAAAATCAAGAAAAATAAATCACATGTAATATAATTATATAATTAGTTACATTAATTTGTTAACATAATTGCAACAGATACACTACTATTAGATTTTAGATGGGGCAACTTGTATTTTTAACACATTACATTTACAAACTAACTTTCCTAACACTGGGCACGAACAATACTTTGGTTGAAAATGTGCACAAGTGAATGTGTTCCAAAATTCAGCACAACTTGCCTCTGCACATGCCTTGTATTAATGCCATGATGTTGGGATGAACAAATCTGAGATGAGCCAGTAACTGATGACTTACTTGCATACAGGACAACGCCAGGTTCCCCTCTCACAGTTCAGCTGCAGGTACGACTCCAGATCAAAACACTGCACCAGAACACATTGAACAAGTAACAAGTTTAAGGACCATTAAAATACCAATCATGGTTTTAGCACAAGAGAACCATAAGTACAGGAAAATGTCATGTAACTGCTAACCTGAATGTGCCTACAGTCATGACCACGTGCTGGCAGTTGAATGCGACGGAATGTAATTGGGCATTGCAAGGACACCCTGATGGCTGTCTGCTCTACCCCATCCTCTCCATTGGGCCCTACAGAGCCTGGTATGGTGCCGCTGGTAAAGTTCCTTTTAACTGAAGCAGTGAAGGAAAAACTGAGGTGATGCTGGTATTTCATTGTTTCTTGTGTGGATAAAAATTAAAAACATGAGTTGGAGATGCTCCAATTAATTATTGCTATTATTTGGTAGCATTTCATTTGAAGGGTGAATACATAACATTCATAGCAGCTGTCATAAATGGCTCACAAAGCATTCATTACTGTTTTGCAACACATGACTCAACATTCATACCCAACCTTTCATAGAAGTGGAAGACAGAATGGCAATGACTTTTCAAGATAAAGGTCCAATGGTCTCAAAGCAGTACTGCTGTTTTTGTTGAAAACTTACTGATCATACAATTAAATTAACCTCCACTCCAGCCTTATGAAGCACTGTATACTTCAAATGTAACTTTATGAGTACTTCACAACTTGTATAGTAATCACTTATCTGAGTTTAACACTGGGAGGTAAACTATATAGTGCTGACCAGAAATTATTTGTGGACCTTGGAACAGTTGGACACATTTCCATCTGCTGTCAGGGTGGCAAAAGACTGTAATTACCTGCAAAGGTTACATACATTTTTTAATGACAATTACATGCACATGTTCTGTCTCTGACACTGGACTTGCCCATCGAGTTTGATGTGACATGATCAGGTAACAGGTTAAAAAAAAAAAACGCTTTGAGACAAATGGACTTTTATTTTGATGCGTTAACAGCATTTAGGCTTCGACAGCTTTGACAGGTATGGTAAGAATGTTGAATCGTGTCTTACAGAAACGTAATAAAATATGTAACTTCCAGTCCGATGACCGATGACTAGAAATATACATTTTGGATCATCTAACTGCCAAACCAATGCCTGTTTTACCCATTGGTGAATCGGTTGAATACTGAAAAGCATATCATTTACACATCCAACTCTGTACAAACATGCAGAAATTGTAGTTTAGCTGAAACATTAAATGGTCCGACGATTCCAAATGTGACATGTGACATTATTCCAAAGCATCAGAAACTTACTCTTGGTGATACAGTGATCAGCAGGCAGCAGTCTCTTCTTCATGAGACCCTGAAGAACTGACTGCACTGATGGCCTGTGAACCAGTTGCAGCACAAACAGATGGGACTGGAGAGAATAACCACCACCAAAGAGGGTCCGCACGCACATAGGAAGAATAAAAAGGAAAACAGGATACTTAAAATCCATCCAGGATACTACCTCCATCTTGTACTACTCATCCTGGCTATAAAAACTGCTAATAAATACTATGAGACAGAAGACGACATGTTAAAAAAGTCACTTTATGTACAGTATCTCCTCACTGAAGTCAAAACTTATTGTGAACCCCTATTTACTACTACTATTGCGACTATTACTACTATTTCTTACATTACTATAGCGCTACATCTAATTAATATGACTGACAACGTCCACACCGC
>JAVQKI010148411.1:0-13277 GCA_036025975.1 Nematalosa erebi
ACTTTGAAAGACTTGGAGTTGAACTTTAGGATAGGTGAAAGGTGCATTAATGTTCATATTTGTATCTGCTGCTAATTGATACTCACATATCACTAGCCACTGTGATGAATGGTTCCATAGACAATTAACTTGAGTTAGAATCAAATTTAAAAATATTTAACCTACATTCTGGAGCTCTGTGTTCATGGCCACCCATTTCCCCATATCAGAATAAGCAATAGAATCTACTGGAATCATTGGTATAAAGCATCTCCATACAATTTGTAATTTCTGAGTAATTCAATTCAGAAATTCTGCAGCCAAAAAAGAATTTCTGCTGCCAACACTGCCCTGACACTAGAAACTCTGTTTCCTGTGTCTTTTTAAATAATTATCGTAAAAAAGTGTGACCACACACGGCCCCTTACAACACTTGGATGGGTGCAGGATCACAGACATTCAAAAGCACATAAAGACAAGTTGTCTGCACATCAAAACATATAGCTGGTGTGTTGAAAGGCAATGGGGGTCCAAAGAAAAACATGTAGCGGGCAGTGGCTTAGTAGTTCAATAGTGTGCTCTATGGTATCAATTAATATGATTAAACCTATTGGATGGCACCACTAAGAACATGAAACTACTTTTACCCCTGCTTAAAGAGGACATACATTGTATTGTACCCTGTTCTCTAATGTTGAAACAGAATAAATGTAACTTATTTATTAAAATAAGCTTAAGTACAATTAACACTTCATATTTAGGCTGCAATTGCTATGTGATATTTGACATCATGTCAGCATAACCATGCCTCATATTCATAGCTCTCTGACCATGCACAACCTCTCCTAATTTATCAAAAATGGTTTTCCATTCTGACTCCTTCAAGCTTATAATGCTTTCAGGATACTCAGCCCACCACCATAACAGAAAGAAACAGAACAGAGATTTAGCTACGTATTGGAAAACAGACAAAAGAGACTTGCCTGATAGGCTACTTGGGATCTGAACTTGAACCACTGCTCCATCTCCGCCTTCACTGTGTGCCCGGAGCTCCACCAGAGGTTCCCCTTCCTTAGGTATTGGCAGGTCTATCTGGTGCTTGGTTGTTGAATATAAAATCCCCTGGTTTTGAGCATCTGTCCGGTAGAGGATCTACAAACAAGACAGGAGGAGATTTTTGTTTTATTTGGACAAACAAACAAGCAATTTTCTTCTATCAATTTTCTTTCTTTTCTCTGTAATCAATTGCCAAATACCAAGTACCATGATGTCTAAATAAAACACCAAATGCCAAATTTGTATGCTGTCTAACTGATAAATGACATATTTTCCCATTTAAGCACGGCCATGCTGTGTGAAAGGTCAAACTCTGATATCACCCTAAATGTATCTCTGGAGGGGAGACCCACCTTGTAGCCCTCGACTTTGGACTCGTTGGCCAGAGACTGCACATGCTCCCACGTGATACTGACCGAGGTTCCGCTGGAGTTCACCTTTGTGCTGATTATTTTAGGCGCCCGACTTGGTGCTAAGCAGCAAAGACACAGAGGGTTGGTTGGCAGAGATGTTACTGTGCGTTCACACCAAGAGGTACGAAAGCTGTAAAATAGCTTAAGTCTCTCATTAAGCATCGCTGCTGAAATATCTGTTTGCTCATGTTGCTCTAATAGTTCATTATGTGACCATTGCCATTCATTTACAGCCAAAGCAGTTTTTCGTTTACAGTCCGAGCATAAATATTAATATAAGTTAAGCAATTTTTAGCTTTTTTTAATGCCACTTTGATGCTTGTCACTTTATTTCAATAAGAAGTATAATATAATCATTTTAATTACCTCTGGCGATATTATAGCTTTAGTAGCTTGTGTGAATGCACAGTTACAGTAATAAATTATATAAGGACATTAAAGGTAGGTAGAGATACAAAAACTTTGACACAGATTATGTTTATCGGTGTTACATACAGATTGAGGTAGATATTGTGTACATTGTAACTTTCCACGTCTATGTGCAGATGGATCTATATACTGTGTGTACAGAAATGCTCTTACGTGCTTTCTTGGTGGCAATGTCAATCCGTTTGGGGGGTCCCAGTCCAGCCGAGTTGAATGCCCGCACTTCCATGATGTAGCGTGAGTTTGGTTTCAGTCTCTCAACACGAGTCTGGTTGTCCAAGCTGGACACCATAATGGGGGGGTTGGTTGAATCATTCTCGATTTCCTTCCTCCAGTACTTCAGCTGAAATCCCCAGAGACACAAGCTGCATCAGATAACA
The DNA here is from genome assembly GCA_036025975.1 of Nematalosa erebi. Classification (NCBI taxonomy): domain Eukaryota; kingdom Metazoa; phylum Chordata; class Actinopteri; order Clupeiformes; family Clupeidae; genus Nematalosa; species Nematalosa erebi. Next base: position 2,255 of record JAVQKI010148411.1, read on the forward strand.
TATTCAGGGTTTGTAAATGGCTATTGGAGTTGGATAATGTGTGAATGTTCACCTGGTAGCCCTCTACAGACTGATGCATCACAGGAGCCCAGAATAGCATCACCTCTGTGGCTGACAAGGCCCTGCCGTCTAAAACACTTGGAACCACTGATGGAACTGCAGGGGTAAATACAGGGTGACATCACATCAGACAGGCCACACTATTAATATACTGTACCTACAGTAGTAAGAAGTGAGTAGTAAGACTTTACTTCATGATTGTGGATAACACAATGTTTTAGTTTGGCTATAAAATGAAAATGTTTCCATAGCATTTTACAGTATCATTATGGAGTTGCACAGGGTCCGTTTTGGTTGATAAAATGGTCTTGGTTCGGCCAAATCTGAATTTCATCAAAGAGGCAAATTCAAAACCAAATCCTGAATTCGGTGTACTCGGTGCATTGTGACCCCTAAATCCATTTTAGGGGTCACAATCCGATGAAGGTTATTTGTTGAATGGCTTTCCGTAAACAACAAAAAAGAAAACCTGTTTTACACCTAAGTCTCCAAAACTTAAATGGTTATCGGTTATCGGTACATGTACTGTACGTCCTTTGGAGCATTTATGCTGGCCTTAACCAGAGGCCGTGGGTGAAGTCTATTTCTTTGACGCCTGCTCTTCCCCACATTACGGCCTGTGGCCAAGCCCCTGTCTGTTTCCTTAGCTCCCAAGGACTTCAAAATGGGCACAGCACCAAGTACGCGCTGGAGCCATCATCCAGATGTGCCCGCAACATTTTTCTCCTGCTAAGCTGCCACGTACAAGCGCGAGCAAAGGGTTGCCAAGGCGACTCGGGCGAAGAGATAAACGAGGAGGAACCCCGGTGCTTGCGGCTAGCGTGATTGTCTTTCAGTAGCTGTTAATAACCCAGTTAAATGCCTCACATCCTTGGCCGAATTAGTGGCTTATTGTTCTGCTCTACACAGATCACAGTAATCCCGTCACTGAAAGATGGGGAAGCGGGGAGGCTCTTGCTCAGAGGGGACTTAAAATTCTTCAGATTCAGGAGCGATGGGCTTGAGTGGGTCTGGCTCTGGGAAAGACGTGAAGTTAGACATTTCAGCAGCTGCACAGTAAAGGATCCTGGGAGGAACTGAGCTGATAAGTTAGTTCATAGGATGTTTATGAACGCTAGCTGTGTACTGAATATGAAAGCAAAAATGTATTAAGATAAAAATTACATAAAAAAAGTTATTTATTTAATAATTGTGTATTAGGTATTAATTTTTTGTTTATCCTACATTTATAGATCTTGTTAATAAGGCTATGTGTTACATATAGAAAAATCTTTACACTTTTAGTCTTTAAGCCTGTTGTGTGTAGTACTGTGTCCTACCATCCTGCGCTGAGTAGATGCTTGCTGGGATGCTGAAGGGCCCCCCTCCTTTGCTGTTGAAGGCCTTGACTTTGACCTCAAACTCTGTGAATGGGGGGATGGTGGAGTCCTTGTGCACATAGTGCTTGGCCTGAGGGTCCGCCACTGTCACCTTCATCCACTCCGGGCTGTCAAGACGCCTGAATGCGACAATGTAGCCAAAATTCCTGCCATAGTAGTACTCTGGCTGCACAGGCTATGGAAAAGCCCAGAAAGCAAAAAAAATAAATAAATAAATATAGAAGAATCACCTCACATGTCACTGCAAACATGAAGGGACATCTCTACCCAAAACCTGTGGGTTTGTTTAAATTGAAGCAAAACTGTCACTTAGTTGAATTTAATGTTCTGAGACATTCGCTGAAAAAGCAATTATCTAAACAGCTCATTGACTTCATCAAGGCAAAAGCCTAAGTGGAGGCTGAAGCTCTTGATTGATTTGGTAATCAGCCTTATATCATAAGATTAACTACTGTCCTGTGAGAACGTTTAGCTCAGAAGCAATTTCCCTTCACTTCAAACAAAGTCTGGCTATGCAAGGATGCCATTTCATACCTGATTTCCTTTTTGCACTATTGCTCAACTGAGCAGGAAATACACAGTGCAGCGTTACATTACAGTGACACTGCTATGTCTACTGTAGCAATACAGCCAACAAAAAAGGTAGCAAGACAGCGTTTGTTTTTGTGTGTGTACAGTATGTGTGTGTGTGTGTGTGTGTGTGTGTGTTTGCGTGTGTTTGCGCGCGTGCGTGTGTGCGTGCATGCGTGCCTGTGTGTGTGTATGTGTGCATTTATGTTTAAGAAAGCATGAATATATACTCTACATATTTATGTATACATCTCAAAACTCTGTATTTTACAGAGTGAAAGGGAGGGTGCAGGGAGAGTGAAAGGAAGAGACAGTGAGTGAGTGAGAGAATGTGTGTGTGAGAGAGAGAGAGAGAGAGAGAGAGAGAGAGAGAGAGAGAGAGAGAGAGAGAGAGAGAGAGAGAGAGAGAGAGAAAGAGAGATAGAGAGAGATGACAGTTCTCACCGTCCATGTGATAGTCAGCTCCCTGCTGCTACCTCCACCTCCACCGACATTGGAAGGTGCCACCACAGGAACTAAAATAAGGGAGGAATGCTAGACTTTGAGTTTCCACAGGGACCCCTGTCAGCCTCGCACAACCAAACGGCCAACCAGCTCCCCTAACTCACTTCAGGCAGTCGAGCTAAAACACTATGGCCTTGATAAATACACAGTGTCAATGTCAAAGGGATTGCCAAAGCCTGTTACTATGGGCTGCCTGCCACAGAAAAGAGAAATGTAAGACATAGGAAGAAAGAGAAAGGAAGGGAAAACTATGGAGGACCTGTGGAGACGAACACAATGTTGCTCCTCTTACTCTCCCTCTGACTCACTTTCTTTATCACACACTCTCTCTCTCAGACAGACAGCCACACACATATACACACACACATACAAATACACATACACATGCACATACACATACACATACACACACACCCACACACACACACACACACACACACACACACACACACACACACACACACACACACACACACACACACACAGGCAGAGGCAGACATAGCATCCCTGTGTGAAACTACAGCTTTTGCACTCCAGGAGAGAGGACCCAAGCTAACCAAATTATTCACATTTATGCTTGGTGGTTTTGAAAACTGGCCTACAAAAGCAAAGTAAAGAAGGTGCCCTTTCAAAAACTCAATTAAGAATATAGTCTAACATCATCTGACCGTGAGGCCCTGGGAGAACTGTAAAGACTGGTCTTTACGTAATTCATTAGGTCAATGCACTTACCTGACTCTAAGGTGGTGACCTTTTGTGAGGGGTCACTAGGATCTCCAGTGCCCAGCGTGTTGGTAGCTATGACCCGGAACTCATACTCTGTGTACGGAATCAAATCCACTACTGTAGCTGTTTCTGTGTTCCCCTCGACATTTGGAGGAGCTTCGAAAAACCAACAAACATAGTCAACGAATCAGGTGTGTGTCTATTATAGGGTGATGAATCATAAATAATAATGCCATTAAATCTGAGGGAGGTAAAGAGTTGTTCAAAAGTGTTGGTTGGCAGCTAAACATTCTAAAGTGCTAATCTACAGTAGCCCACAATGTTTGCCATTTGATCATGCTGGGGATTATCAAGGTAGCATTTAATAATTAATGGCTCTTCAGGTCTCATAAGGATTACTAGATGGCAATCATAGACTTAAAGTATAGCTAGATTTAATTATGCATTTAGCAGACATTTTTATCCAAAACGACTTACATTTTGGTCAACTACCTCAAACAACTTAGCGTTAAGTGCCTTGCTCAATGGCACAACAGTGGCAGGCGAGATTCGAACTCACAACTTTCCAGGCTACAAGCACTCTAGCAAGGTTCCTTAACCGCTATGCTACCACCTCTTGATGGCCTCATAGAGATGGGGTGTATTACAATAACAAGTGAGTAGAATAGGCTATGTCACAAATATATGACCATCAGTGTCAAAGAAAGATGAAAAGAAAGAGAAAGGATAACTGAAGATAGGTAGAAAGAGAGAGCAGGAGGAGAAGTGAGAGAAAGATAAAAATTGATTTCTTACACGTCTTAGCCTCCCTCCACTGTCCACCTGAGCGCAGGTCTTTGTACTGTATGGTGTACTTGGAGATGGGGCTGTGGTTGTCTTTGCCCTGACTCCAGATCAGGCGCACAGACTTCTCTCCTACCTCTTCCAGACGCACTCCACCAGGGGGTCCAGGAGGGCCTAGCAGAGGTGACAGGAGAGGCATTAGTCCAGAAAGGCAGCACTGAGCAAATACACCCCCAAACAGAACAGAAAACAAAAGCAAACAAAGACAAACAAAACAAAACGTGATTTTTATTGTGAGTGGTAGGTCAATGAGTTCACCTTCATCCAAGGACATACTTTTTGCTCTCCACAATTAACTGAAATGTTTCCATGGGACAGCTTACAAACCCCGACCATCTAATTGTAAAAAAGAATGCAATTTTTCCCCTAAAGTAGCCCTTGTATTAGAGGGGAAAAAAAACATCAGTTCCATTCCATTAGTTGCATAGTATCCCCAAGGAAATCTGGCTACATTTAGCGATAGCTTTCATGTTCATCACACAACACATTAAATTACATATGTTGGCAGCTGCTCTATTTAAAACACATTAGGCTTAGGTTTTGGGTGAGGACTTAGGAATCATTAATACAGCCTGCTGCCCGTTAGCCGAGGCTAAGTGGAAAGCTTTAGAGGCCATTAATCCTCTCTTATTTTCTTTGGATTGGGCTCCCCTGTTCTTTCCAGAGGATAGAGGGAAGGGGGAAGAAAGAAAAAATGAAAAAAGAAGGAAAAAAACTAATAGAAAATCCAGACTGTTAGCTTTAGCTTTCAAAGCTGCACGTCCAGCCAGCATCACAAACTAGCACTCTGTCTTTCATGTCAACGCAGAGCCCATCTAACGCACTCTGAGGCTTAGAATCTCCAGAGAGGGCGACCTTCCAGTCCTTTCTATTCATTCCAGGCAGTTTAATTTTACTGTGACGAATTAGAGTGGCATTGTCCATATGAAATCCATTTAATCTGGCTTTCTGTGGTTGTTTTATAGCAACCATTATTTATTTATTTATTTACTTCCCACACTCTAAAGATAAAGTCTTGCAAGTCAACCAATCATATGACACCATTCTCTTTTTGTGTTCCTTAAGCAACGTGTTGATCGGGTGGAATAGTGCACATTGTTAGAGTAAACAGTAAGCGTTTTTTCCATTAATAAAGCCAACCCTGTGGATAAACTGTACTCTTTTACAAGGATACAAGTTGAGTTTTTTAATGCACCTTGAAAGGAAACGGCTGGTTATCTGTAGGGATAGACTAGAAGGGCTCTATTATTTCATCGTTAGATGTGGTTTTTCAGAGCTCACTCATTTAAACGCTATTCCTCTAGTGGGCTGGGTGTGAGCGACGCTGAGCGTTGCGGTTAGGAGATTTCCTCTCGCTCTCGCTCGGAGCTGAGACTCACACAGGTGGCTCACCTCAGGAGACCCGTAGCTCTGCACATCTTTGACAACCGACGCCTTTCATCTGTGTTTGACGCCACCAGAGAACACAGTGTGTGTGTGTGTGTGTGTGTGTCCGTGTGTGTGTGTGTCCGTGTGTGTGGTTGTGTGCATTGGTGTGTGTGTACGAGCATTTTTGTGTGTCTGTATGCATTGAATATGTGCAAGCGTGTGTGTGTGTATGTGTGTTTGTGCAAGTGCATGTGTGTGTTTGTGTCTGAAAATCTGCACACATACAGCCTACAGCACAAAGTTGCCACATACATGTGCTCCTCAGTCTTGGGCTCCACCTGGCTGTTGTCTCTAAACACATGCTCCCTTCTCTTCTCCTCTCCTCTGCTCTGTACTCCTCTCCTCCTCTCCTTTTTTAACCTTTCCTCTCCTCTCCCTGTTCTCTCCACTCCTCTTCTCTCCTCTCCTCTTCATTCTTCTCTTCTGTACTCCTCTCCTTTTCTCTCTTCTCCACTCATCTCCTCTCCTCTCCACTCCTCTCCTCTTATCCTCTTTATTCCTCTCCTCTCCTTTCCTTTCCTCTCCTCTCCTCCTCTCTTCTCCTTTCCACTCCTCTCCACACCTCTTCTTTTCTCCTCTCCACTCCTCTCCTCTTATCCTCTCTACTAATCTCCTCTCCTGTCCTCTCCTCTCCTCCCCTCTCCTCCTTTCCACTCCTCTCCTCTGCTCTCCTTTCCTCTCCTCTCCTCTTCTGTCCTCTCCTTCTCTCTTCTCCTCTCCATTCCGCTCCTCTGCTCTCCTCTCCTCTCCCCTTCACTCCTCTTCTCTCCTCTCCACTCTGTGCGTCTCTATGCCACACGTCCATGATGAAGAGTTCCGCGCTTTGGGAACTGTCATTCCATTCCCATCTGATCCACTCTGTCATCGTAATGAGGCAGCTGCCTGGAACACTCAAACATCCCTCACATTTGTCATCATTACCTGGACACCAATGGCAAGAGGCTGCCAAGACAGACAGAAATATGACGGCAGAATTTGGCTGTACCTACATCACACAGAAATGGCGAAGGATACTCTGGTGTCGACGGTGGGGGCTATACCTATACTCTCCTTCAGACGTGACACAGAGCACAGGTGGAAAACTATGAACTTTGGACAACTCTGCACACATCTTCACTTCCAATTAACCTCAAGTGCTGGAAAAATTGAATGGGCCCATTATTTGATGTCCATGGGCTCTGGGTAAGACTCATGTCTGGGCATGTGGCGGAGGCCAGTTTTAGGAAAACCATATCTTTCCTCATAAAGACATAGATTGAGATGGGATATGGAGTTGCAGAGAGAGGGCTGGCTGTCTTCTAGAGAGAGAGAGAGAGAGAGAGAGAGAGACAGAGAGAGAGAGAGAAAGTGAGAAAGAGGGAGAGAGAGTAGACGGCAACTGAATTTAATGGTGTTGCTTTAGCAAAGTGGCTCAGGCCTCATGGCTCCACTGTGGGCACCCTGGCGTTACTGCGGCATAACCCTCTACCCGTACGTGATCGGGGGCGGCTTGTGCATCAGAGGACAAGAATCCCACCTGGCCGCAGACGGACGTCAAGGCCACATGTCTATGGGCCAACATTATCTCTTCACCAGGACCACGGGCCACAGTCTCATGCCTGCCTACAGGTATCACTCAGACTGTGACCCACATAGGATAAGCGCTACAAAGCTCTGTGAGTGTGATTTTTGAGATTTCCAAGGATTCAGCACTTTATCTTTTTTTTTTTTCAGATTAGTGTGGCCGGTCGCCAACAAACCACAGTGGATATGCTCGGAGATTAGACATGCTGGCGTGCCATTTCACAAGCAACTGTAAACTGTTCGGGTTTCATTTCCTACGCTCAGAACAGTGACCTCTAGTGAGGTAAGGTTACAAAAAAAGCAGTTGGCTTAGGGTCAATGGGCATTTCCCTTCACTGAGTGCGAGCAGATCACTGTAGCCATGGAGATGCGGCCATGACAGATAAAACCTGAGTGGCGAGAGTCGCTCCAGCCAGACCTCCAAGTCATCACCTTCTCTCTCACAGCCTGTGTCCCAAACCGCCATCGGCTCTCTGGTAGCTCGTGGGCGCCCACAGAAAATGGCCTTGTGTCACCAACTTTGTTTCGCTGGGCAGCACGCAGCAATAGGCATTGCAATGGAACGACCACTGCCAGTGACAGCACTAAGAATAACTCCTGCCACAGGATTTACGAGGGGGGAGAATGACATGCAGAGTTAACAATGCCAATCCTGCCACAGCTACTGCCTATTTCTGTCAAACCCCTCTAGATTTGTTACACTTAATAAGGAGACCACATTTAAATGTCTTCTGCCTGCTGATCGTAAGAAACAGATCATACAAGTCCAGGAGAAGAAAATGGTCTTGGGTATTTAATGTCGATCCATGTGAAGAGCTAATTATTATGGTAAAAGTAAAATGCAATTACCAGCGTTGTTGTTTGTTTTTAACGATGATGACTCACCTCTGACCACCAGGTCTGCGTATGCGGTGACGTTGTCCACGGGGGTCTGAGCTGTGCAGGTGTAGCGGCCCGCATGCTTCAGCTGTGCATTCTTGATCTGCATCTCTCCACTCGACTCGGCATCCTGAGCAGACCACAGCCAGGAGAGGCGTGGTTAGAGTAATACAGCAAACACATTCAAACACAACATACTGTACACTCTGTTTATCATAGTATGGATAATCAGTTACTGAAACACTAGTTTATATGACTGCAACATGACTAACTGCACGTTTTCGCCTTAACCTGTAACTTAACTGAGCAATGGGCATTGGAAACCCTTGGGATTGGAAACCCTATTAAGGTTCTAGAAATTCTCGGAGCAGCTTCTAAAAACCCTTTGGTAGCATAGCAACTACGCAGAGGTCTGCCCCTATGGCAACCAGGCACTAAAATCCCTATGTTCTAAGTCAACACACACATTGATCATAATGGCTTTTCTCTGTGCAGGCACTTAATGGGGAAGAAACCTTCAGGTATTGATTTCAGAGTGAGCACATCATCTAATTGCACAGTTCCAAATGACTTTTTAATGTAATCTTTGAGCGCTAGTTCACGCTGACTCATCAAATGTTTACACTACCAACTTTGCCAAGTGACAAAAAAGTTGTCATACCCTATGCACAAGCCAGAGAGGTGCACATTCGACCCTTGTTGACCCCTTAGAGAAGCATTCCCATTTTTCCCAGAGGCTGTGTGGTTTCCCATCATAGGCCTACTCTGAGCTCTGGTCTACTGTCTGTTGGCAGTAATGTACATCCACCCGCCCACCCCCCCCCCCCCCCCCCCACCTTACTGGCAGCCTAACTAACACTTGGTGAGTGATACAGTGCTATAATTTCATATGCACCACACGTGGCCATATCTGGTTTACATCCTTGGCTCTCTGATTATTTATGTCTAGAGAGGGTTGGGAGGGAAAAAAAAAAAAAAAAACGAAAAACGCCTCCTGTTGAAAGGAAGTGCTATTTTTAGACGTGCTGTAATTCATGCCGATCCGATGCCACACTACTAATATTAAGTGGCACATAAAGTCCTTGTGGTGAAAGGGAAACAGCCCTCTGACTCTAGTTCGACATGAACGGGGCCTGCTGAGGGGGGAGTCATCAATCATCGATCCGCTAAAGTGAATTAGAGGCGGCTGGCAGGGAAGGGAGGGGAAGACAGACGGGAGAGAGGGAAGTTCGGGAGTGTGCATCCGCCTCCCGCGTCTATCTGATTTACGGACAGTGCATCATATGAGGAAATCACTAGCTAGCTGGGAATGCATCAGTGGGCATCCGACATTAATCATGCCTGCCGGTGTCTATTCTTTAATGGACTGCCGATAGTCAAACCTGAAAATAGCTGCACAAGGACCGAGAGCCGTAACGTAAGTATTCTACCCACATAAATAGTCCTGGCAGCAGAAAGAAGAAGAAGAAAAAAAAAAAAACAAGAGCCAAACCAAAGCAGGCTGAGGTAAGATCGTGAAAAATTACTGCCCCATTGTGGTCAAAGTAAAAATGTACAACTAGGACTGTATTCCTCCATAACATTTTAAGCCCAGACTACTGTCTTCAAACAGTGCACAATGTCTACTGCAACTCACAGTGATTTACATTTTATACTTTTGTACTCTTTCACTAACTTGCATTGAAATTCTGGTTCACTAGCATAATAATAGTCTTCAGACAAGGGCCCATTAACCTGTGTGAAATCTATTTACCCTCTACTTCAATTCAGCAGCCATATGCTGATATCCCAGCGCATACATATGCATCAGCCTAAATGCCTTTGTTCTACCTATTTTGTATTCATGTGTAGGTAGGTCCTACATTACTGCGCTCATGGAAGGTCTCCCCTTACCACGCGTTCATAATGCTCGCGTTCCCGGTCAAAGTCAATGGCGCGTCCGTCCAGGGACCAGATGAAGGTGATGTCCAGTGTGGAGTCATGTGACGCAGCGCACTGCATCTGGACGGCCTCCCCAACGGTCACATCAGCGTTGGTGGGCGCCAGAGTGATCTTGGTGGCATCTGCAGAGGCAAATATATGTTTAGTTTGTTTGTCATGGACCTTGTGTACAGTAAATACCACTTGTGTTGCAGAAATGCATTGCTTGTCCAATCTTCCAAGATTTTTATTGTTAAAAGGTTGCAAAATTCTTTTTTTTTTTTTTTTTTTACAGTGGCACAGGCACACAATCACGCACACAACAAAAAATGCTGTGTGAGATTATCCATGAAATTCTGTGTGCAGTGGGCTATGACAGGAGCGAACCCCAGAATGGAACAACAGCAGTAGGTTAATTTCACCACTAGAGGGCAATGGGGGGCAGGTTATTGAGCACAGCAGGATATCTCTATTGCAAAGCAAGGACAGACAATACTGTGAAGGCAAATCCATGACCATGGGGAGTCTGAAGGATAACTGAACCGGGGCAGACAAGCCTATGAGAGGGTGTCTATGCACACAAACACAACATCAATACAAAACAAACAAACACCCCTCGACATGATGTGATGTGCTGAGTGATTTCCTTACTCTGCATTGCTTCTCACTTAGGTTTTTTTTTTTAAAGCTGGTAGCACAATATCTTACCATTGTCTACGAGCAAATGTCGCAAGAAATTATGTCAGCAGCTTAACAACAGTCGCAAAACTGATTCTCGATCAGCCTGAGTGAGGGCTCTTTGCATATTAAATGTGATAAGCATACTTGACCAACAAAGAGTAAAATTAAATCACAGAAGATGCAGGCCTCTCGAGATGCAATCACTCCATCTATTTCAACCAATTTGCTTTTCGCCTCTATTACTGAGCGATAAACAGCTGTTGACATTCTTCCTTCGCTGGTAACCATGTCAACCACATTTCATTAGAGGCAAGGCGAATAGTGACTCTATGAAGTAGCCTGGGTCACAGCCCTTGTTGATTCATAATGGCTTAGAGTAATAGCATCACATAGGGGGGGGGGGGGGGGGGGGTTTATTACACAAGCCAGTAAAATATTGGGGTAAATTAGCAAAGGGCCGGTTGTAAGTG
>JAVQKI010148589.1:0-10530 GCA_036025975.1 Nematalosa erebi
ACATTTTTGGAGCAGAAAGAAACCGTTTGCATATATGTTTTTTCTTTGTCTAGAATAGATATACAACTATACATCAAATAATATAAGGTGTTAAAATCCAATCAATGCTCAATGACACCACAGGTCAGGTGACCGCATAACATGTAGCATTTCTTAAAAAAAAAAAAAAAAAAAAAACTTTGGATAAAGAAGCCTAGGTATCAGGCAACAACACTGAATTTGAGGCAGATTTGTGAAGGAAACAGCATGGAGATTTTGTAATAAGACTGGAAGCTCTGATGAGATTTCTAGCTTGCCAGCCATGCCTGCCCATAGTTTTGCAAACACTAGAGAGCTCTACAGCACAAACTCTGAGAAAGATTTCATTGTGAGATTAAGACACCTAACATTTGTTGACAAAATAGAAACAAAGGATTGTTCTACTGGGGTGCATTTCCCAAAAGCATAGCTTCTAACTACGCCAGCAACTTTGTTGGTTGCATTGCAATTGACCATTGGTAACCAACTAAGATGCTAACTGGTTAGCAACTATGGTTTTGGGAAACACATGCCTGTAGTGATGCATGATATAGTACCTTCTCTCCAAAATCAAAGTGTAAATTACTTATGGTTCATTTTACACAACAGGAAGCACACAACAGCACATAAGCAGGATTCAGACAGCCACTTTGCACTGAACTAAAATACCATGCTAACTCTCTGCCAAACTTAGCTTGGAGGCACTGGTTAAAGTGCTTCCAAGTGCTTCTGGTTTGTAACATCCTATTATGAAAACATAGCATTACACAGCCCCCCTGCGGGAGCCCCTGACAGCCTGCAGGCCTGTGGCCAGTGACTACATATACATGGCCTGAGAGCCAGAGATCATATAAACCCCAGCAGGACAGGCAGCTGGATAATAGCATCCTGCAGCGGGCTTAGCCAGCCCCTGACTTATATTACAGTTCACTGCACAAACTCTCAGCTACTTCTGTTTGAATAACAACAGGCAACATCAGCATGAAAACAGATTTAAATGCATTTCTTCCAGAGGTCATCCAAAGTCACTATGATAAATGTGATGGATTTGATGAACAGGTTAAAGCTTAGTGTTGTCTTTTACTATACAATGCATGAGAGTGACAGCGTATTTAGCAAAGTTACCTTGATGTCAAACTGCAGGTAGCGCTTGTCCATCTCCCTGGAGACCACACTCTCAATGACCTCCACTGGGACCAGCTGGAAGCAGTCATAGGCCGGACAGAAGATATTATGAGCTTCCCCCTCCTGAATCTTCATGTTCAAAAATCTAGAAACACATAGAATACATCCAAATGTACACTGACCATTATCCAAACAAAAGACAATGGTTCATAAAAGTTAGCTAGCTAGTTATAATGGGAGTTTTATTTTTGTGGTATTATTTTAGTGTCACTATCCCATCAAGCTGGTGTGACAGACAGAGACCACATTATCCTCTCATTGGTAACATGGGTATTGTTCAATATCTGGCTGCATCAAATAGAGTAGGTGTGTGTTGAACAGTCCTTTATGTACCAGTGAAGTGCAACAGTGGACACTCACCCTTCCCAGCACCCTCGGCAGAACAGATGACCACACGGAATATCCACTGGTTCCTCAAACACCGAAATGCCACACATACAAATACCACACTGTGCACAGACACAAAACATACAGGAAACCAGTTATCTAGTGACATTTTATCTTGTAAGCCAGTCTAATAGCTAGATATTATCAATGATATGGTCTAAGTGTGGTAAAAACCTGGATAATGGTGCTGAAACGTGCAAGATATCACAATAAAAAATCCCTCTCCACATGGAACCATTATCTCTTGACATTCTGTCTGTCCAGTCTAAGCACTATGGGGCTCTTCTCTCATAGGGACTGAACTGGCTTTGTCCACTTCGATTAAGAACAGCGGAGTGCGGCACTGCCTACTGTCCACCCAACAATGTTGGTGATGGCGTCTGAAAGGGGCGATTGTGCAGGCAGTAACTGGCCTTTCAGAAAGCCCTGGAGAAGGCTACTGACTACTGGACTAGGGTAAGAATGCCACAGTTTTTGCTTCCTGGTGTATCCAGTGGCACACAACAGCACATTGTGGAGGAGATGGGTATGATCAGATGCTTTGATTTGATTAAGTGGCATTGTGTACTGCAGTGCAACACTTGCTGACTTTTAGAGCGCACGTCTTAACCAACCACTGTGGTGTGGGTATTGCATGTTTTTCATGTGCTTTCTGCATGTGGTTACCATGCATCACATGGATTTGTGCTTAAATGTAACAAGTACATTTTTTCCCAACCACTTAAATTAATTAATTAAAATTAGTTTAACGGGTGGGTTTTCTCTATTGCTCATGTCAAACATCCTGTATATATAAAGAAAAGAAGCGAAGCAGTTTTACAGATTCATTTCAATAGACACCTCAGACACCTGTTCTTAACCCAACCTGACTTGTATAGAAAATGGTGGCACAAACCTCACTCAATGCAAGAGAAGGCCGGGAGCCCAGCGATCCAGAGAAGAGTTGGTCACTCTCACCTGTACAGCGCCATTGTCCCCAGGTGTCAGGCTGATCTCGTCAGGAGAGGTGACAGTCGAGCGGGTGGTCCGTGGTGTTCGCGGTGACGGCAAAGTGTCCCAGTTGTTGTGACCGCTGGGAGGAGGGGTGGGTTTCTGCACTCCTGAGCGCTGACAGCACTCGTCTGCATTAGACATCCAGGCTTCCAGAAGTTTCTCCCTGTCCCAGTCTGCCCAAAGAAAATTAAGCACTCAGGAAGTGATAACTCACTATGTGCTGGAGATGTATTTCAACTCATGCCTATTTTATGAAATGCACATGATTAGCTGCCTTCATCATCACCTAATCCCAAGATTAACATATCCCTCTCACACCATTTTATCACAGTCTACAGGCAAAACATTTCGAGGACCGCATTAACCATTTTAACACCTAATGCAAACCAATATGCTGCCAAAACATGTGCATTTCAGATATCATATCTCATGATCTCAGCCCTTCCTGATGGAACACACCTCAAAACAGAATCATCACAACGAGCCTGCATATCTCATAAATGTCTAGCCTTTCATTGAACTACCATTTCATCAGAGATATCCTCTTCATAGATGGATATGGGTGGACATGCACTCAGAGGAAGAGGGTGAAGGGCTGCATACCATGAGCTCGCAGCAGGGCCTCAGCAGTGAAGAGTGGTGCCTGGAGCATGTCGGCTGTCTCCACTATCAGCATGTCCTTCAGTCGCCTAAGGTCCTGAGGCCTCAGACCCTCATAGAGCTACAGACCACAACCAGACAAAAACACAACACAGTGGTCTTTACAAGGCAGCGCAGTATTTCGCTACAAGTCCATGGAAAGATCATCCTACGTCACATCCATAAATGCTGATTAAATGGTATGTATTTTTAGGATGTAGATTAATTTGAAGAGCTGTGTGTATTTAACTGTAGAAGCTGAATGGGAAAAGACAATCACTACAGAGATGAATGGAGCTACCAAGTTCAGTCTGGATCAGATGTGGGATCTCAATTAAGCGGCAAAAAGCATTGAAGGTTGGTAGTATACCATTTGATTTTATATACATCAATACTTGGTTATATCGAGCATTCAGTAATTTGGTCAATATCATTCAGTTGGTACCCAGCCCAGATGACAACTCGTTTAGAACTGCTTGTTAGCAGTAGCGTTACATACCTCTCTCCGGTCCAGGGCGGCATACTCCGCCTCAATGTCATCGGCGTGTGGATCACGAGAGAACACCATCTGAGACTCCAGGCTAAGGGCCAGCTCCTTGTGGTGCTGCTTCTCAGCACAGTCACACGGTGTCTCCTTGTTCTCATTCTCCGCAAACAGGTTAGCCTCTCTCCTCACCAGGATCTGTTAACACAAGATAAGAATCAAATGGGGGGGAAAAGGGGGCTGCTTGGTCGAACCATGTATTTTGAGCTTAGTTTCAATATTTTTCATTACATCATAACCCTTTAACCTTCCTCTCTCTTTATGACTAAATCCCAATGCCCGCCCAGACCCTGAACCCTCAAACAATGAACTACCATGATTCAGTGTATCATGCCTTTGAGGATCAGGACAAGAAGGGTGGGTTGTATTGGAATTCTTCTTTTTCATGTCTCACCTCCACGCATGTCTTCATGCCGGAGGCGGCAGCGTAGTGTAGTGGGCTGTTTTTCTTGTTGTCCGTGGCGTTCACGTCTGCACTCTCGTACTGGCTGTGGTCCAGTTTGGCTCCGGTCCACTTAAGGATGATCTGCAGGCACTCGGCCCGGCAGCGCTCGTCCTCATAGGGCCTGGTGAGGCGGGGGTGGAGGGCAGCCTCTTCCAGCAGGATGCTGGGGCCCATGCACAACAGGTGCAATGCCGTCTCATTGTGCACGTTGCGTTTGTTGGGGTTCCCATCTTTGCTAAAGAGGAAAGACCTGGGGTGGTGGGGTGGGTCACAGCGAGAACACAGAAAATCAAAGCAAGTTAGTTTGCCATTTTGCTTTATTTTGTTATTATGGTAAACCAGCTAAAAAACATAACACCCCCCCCTCCTCCAAAAAAGGAAAAATAAGGCTACTACAGTATGTGTGAGGTCTTTAGGAATAGTATCAGTTTCTTGAACCAATTTGCATTCACTCACTCTGTATTTATTACACACATGGGGTAGAACATGAAAGACTGTGCAAAGCTAATATGCATGCATGTCAACTTCATTTTGAGATATTTTAACCTAAAAGTCTTATAGTTCCTTTACAGGTCCTCTTAACCATGCTAAAATATCTGCTACCCCCTCTGGCATAATCTGGATACTTGGTTCGACTACACTGTAATTAAAGGTGTGCTGAGCAAAAGCTCTGCTGGGAAACATACAGATCAATCAACAAATGAATAGGAATGTGAGCTTTCTTTCTTAATTAAAAGAACTGATTGTGTAAAGAAACAGTTAATACATCTATAGTAAGCAAGCTGCCTGATCGCATCCAGCAGTGTGCAAACACATCTACAGTGGATTACTCAGTAAAAATTGATTACAGATGAAGCCAAGTCACATGGTGAAACCTCAGCAAGCCCATGTTTTAGTCAGGCATTTCAGTCAGAACAGAGGAGGCCCTGTCCTCTTCACACAAATGGAAAAGCTTCCCATCTCCACAGAGAAGTGATGCACCAATATTCAGACAGACTGTCCACACAAAGCGATCATCACCAAAACCAAAAAACGCAGATGACTAGTCACACCACAAGGGAGACTACATGACCTCTTTGGTTGGGTGAAGAATTTGGTCTGTATTATTAACAAAAAACACATGGAAACAGCAGAGATTAATTAAGTTAGCGTACCTGAGTAGGCGCGTCATTGCATGCCGTGCGGCATAGTGCAGGGGGGTGTTATGCTGGTACTGCTCTCCGTAGGAGGTGTTGGGGTCTAGGGCCTCTTTGAACTGCGGGTTGCTTTCATACAGCTGGTAAGCCAGCAGCTCATCCCCATTAATCAGAGCCTTACGGAACTTTGTGGCGGTGTTTCCCATGGTTGCATACCCCACTGTGCAGCCACAATCCTCTCCGTTGGAACTTTTCACACCCAAAACATGCTGGGAAGCTTCAGCTGGGCAGAGCTGCAAGATAAGAAACAGAAACACACATTGGCCATGCCGAATACAATGACGCCCGTCCTCAAACAATCAGCCTAGTCTCAAGTTTCACAACCAAAAACATGCCAACCTTAAGATAAGCTTTTTGTCTGCAAAACAGTCCCCGGTGCTAAGACAGTTACAATCACAGTAGCCTGTGTGTGTATTTCTTGCCATCTGCCTAACTAGGCTTGATGGTTTTAGTATGGTATGGCCAATGTATGACATAACACTGTTAACCATCCCCGCCTTCCTACATGCATGTCCCCTCTCTCTCTCTACAGCCAGGGATTCGCACACCACACTAACTCACGGCAGCCCATCAAGCTTTAGAACTGTGCTTCCTCCACTAACACCAGGGGCTTCCGACACTCTCTGCCAACTGCCTTTGTCCCACTGAGTTGAGGTTCTGTTGAATGTAGAGTCCTGCCATGCCCAAGCCACGCTCCCACGAACACCATCTGGCTACATGGGTTTCAGAATGCAAAGGAACACTCAAGTCTATCGACCCACAGAGGTACAGCGTGGGTATTGTTTAAAAAATACAAAAAGTACAGTAAACCCAAAGAGCATGTATCTATTAAATTGTTTGGGACTAATCTCGGGAACATAAATTAACTAACTAACCAAGCTTAGCTAACTAAGCCTCATTAAAACAGTAACACCATGGGTGTGTGGGTACCCACAAAGATACTGTACATTTGGTCAATGTTAGCCTATTTGCTCTTGCAGACAAACTAGCCTACTCTTCTAGAATTCCTCTGCATTTCTTTTTTGATAGGCAGTTGATGGAGAAGTATTCTGTGCCACATGGCCTAATCTTGCCCAATTATACATCTAGTATCAGCCTCAGACAGCAAAAGAAGCCTACTAAACAGTTTTACGGTAGCCTATTTTAACATAAAAGTATAAAAAGTATAGGCTATATCAGTTGTAAATAAAAACAGAAATGTAGAAATCAAAAAAGCAAACTAAAAGGAAGTTAAAAAAATACCACAGTTGCAATAATGATAAAACCTTTCAGGGACTGTTTACACATCTAACCAAAAAGACCCTCCACATGTAGGCCTTATGCTTTAGGCATCAATCCCATAAAACTGATGTTGAAAGACAGACAAAAATAGAAGCAGCTAAAATACCAGAGTAATTATCCGAAACATTGTAATCTCCTTCATTTTCCGTATTTCCCTTGACCCACAAGGACACTTTAAATGAAAACATAAATTTCAAGTGTACAATACTGACAATCCACAATACTGAGAGAAATATAATGTGGCAAGTAACAGAACACACAGGCCAAAGCAAAACTGCTCCAGTTACTTCCACAGAGAATCTCACACACACCAACTTCTAAAAAGGCATAACTTTTAAAACGATCCATGACCGGCCTTATAAGACTAACACTGGTATCAGCTAGATTTAACAGGATTCAAGAATGCTTTCTCTTTATTAAAACTTTTAGAAAATCACTTTATTTCAGCTTGTACGCTGCGATGGCCTTAAGGAAAGGCTTTCAGGGTTAAAAGTGATATCATCTGGTTGATATTAGGCAAATTCAAGATCATGCAGCACCTTGAATTTGCCTATTGACTTGTCTATGTGCAGCAACAGCTTGATTGCTACACCTTGATTGGACCTGGATTGGAATTAACCAGGCGATGTCACTTTTTACAACAATGGCAGTTACCTGTGAAAGGATTTTCTCTGTCTTATAAGGTCAACCTCTTACTAGCCAGGGATCCTTTTAAGGTTGGTTAGTTTTACATGCCTCCATGAGACACATTCAATACTATCTTGAAGCTATCAAGTCTGTTTCAGAAGATGTAGGGTAAGCTTACAACACCATAAATTAGTCAAGGAGTGGCAACACAAAGTAGTTCAAAATATAGCAAATACAAAAATGTCAGTGAATTCTCTCTAGTGAACGAAAGTCGCATTTGACATGACTAGTGATACATAATATAACACTGGGACTGAAAGGCTACAAAAGTTTTTTCATGTTTGAGCAGCTTTTTCTATCCGAAAAGAAGTAGCCTACCCATACTTCAGTTTATCTGAGTGAACTCTGACCCAAGCAAAATGAGACTTGACAATTTTCTTCTGGGACAAGCTTTACTAGATTCTTTAATGGTTACAAATCACACGAGTTAAACTAATGACTCAGTTGGCTCAGCCTCTACACTGTTGACAACACTTTATAATCAGCCAAGTCCTCATGGATCTCATCGTAGTCGACATCACTGCGTTTCTTTCCAATATGGGAGGGTCCAGTAACGCGCTCCTTTACTGACAGGCCATATGTGTTTTTAACAAGTCTTCAGCGCAGTCTTGGGCACGTGACACTTCCACAACTAAGACAAATCACTGTTGAATTAATCTATCAAACCTACCAAACGTTAGATAACAAGCCAGGTGAGTCAATAATGTGCGAGCAAATCAAACCAAAAACTAACATAGGCTGACTAACTTCAGATTCCCTCTGCTGAAATAATTGGCAAGACAGTGGTCCATCCCCAACAACAGGTTGCAAACTGCACTAATGATGCACTAATGCTGCTGCTGTTAACTTGTCCAACATTCGCAAAAATATGGTTGACAACTTAATTTAACCAGTGCCATGGACAACGCATGCATTAGGTTAACGTTACAGTAAAATATTTAGGTCGATAAAAGCTAGCAACAGCAAAAGCCTTCATGTTGCCGTTACGTTAGCCTAGTTCATAAACAATGCCTGTAGTGCAACAGTTTTGGAAACAAACTACAATGTATTGGTGACAACCTGTAACATAATAAAGCCATGACACCGCTATAACATCGTCGTTACATGAAGATTGCCCGCAGCACATGGTATTATGATTCCACTATATAAAAAAACAAGTCCAATCAAGGTCAGCTGAAGCTAAGTTAGCTTGCACCTGTTTTATTTAGTCTAATCTCTCGTAATTTGATGGAGAGTAAAATAGCTCATTTTTAAGAACGACGTCTGAAAATATTAGTGTGCGGCTAAGTTAAGTTACGTATTCAGCCTGTGTCATAACGTTATAAACTATCGTGTCATGAAACTCACCTTATTATCGAAGCTACCGTTTTCCGAGAGTAATTCGCTAACAACGATGGATGTTTTGAAAAGAGATTATTCATAGTTAGGTCTAGATCAATTGAACTGTTTTCATTACGCAGTGTTGTGATTGTGATCTATTGGCGTGTCTACTCCTGCTGTTTTGTTCCTGAGATTTTAGGGCAGTGGGATGCTGGCTACATTACTAGTAATCAAGAGACTGTATTTCCTGTAGCACGGGGACACATTTGTGTAGAAGTAAAAGTAACACTTTTAGCCCATTCAGTTATTTTCTTTACTGTGTTATTTTAATAAAGTCGTATGTATTAAAGTACATATAAATAAATCTGTATCATGTATAGTGAACAGCAAAAGACTACAGATAATGTAATTATCAATACGCTCTTACTTTGAAATGCGGAAATTCTCGTGTGTACATAGTTTGTCTGGTATTTTTCCTCGCGCATGTTTGTTCATTTTTGTCAGCGCATTTAACAGTTGTGACAGGACATAAATCTCCCTCAGAAAAATTCTAGAGAAACCCTCAGACATCTTCTTGGCTACAAGTAACCTGACTTCCTAATGTCTAAAATAAGTCTAGACTAAAACGTTGGACAAGTGGTTTAAACTCAATGCCACCACAGGAGGGCGCTATTGGACAGATTTTCTAATGTGGTGACCAGCCCCAAACCAAAGTAGGCCTTACTCATTGATGGTTCAGGACTTTTTGAACAGTGTTGCTGAAAAATATTGCTCGGTTTTCTGAATTATCCTTCGAAAAAAATTAATTTTTATCTGAAGAATTTCAATCATGTGTGGTCAGGTGCAATATCATTACAAGTCTGCTGTACTATTTATTTGGCATCAATTCAGTTTTGTAGTGGGACTTGGGCAGCTTGGCCAAGGGTTGAATTGTAGTAGTTTTGATTATGGTGAAGTTTTCTGTAAGTTTTCACTTCTAAATAGACAAAGAACAAAGAAGCAACTACGTGATTAAAAGCTATTATACATTGCAACTAATGTGATCATTAACTGTCAACATTATTATGTGAAACATAATTTAAACAATTTACCTTTACACTTACCAACTTAAAATGGTAGTGGTGAACTTGTTGCATAGGTGTGGGCACAACCAAGATAATATTATACAAATGTCATTCTGAGCAAATATTTTGTGTAATATTGTTTGTTGCCAATGCTTGTTGCAGGTCTCTTTTAATCAGATTTTGAATAGCAACGCAGTCAGTGCCATTTCAAGGGACTCTTGGGGCCCTAGGCAAGAGGCCAATAGCCCCCCCTACACACACACACACACACACACACACACCCCATTCTGGCAGTATTGCCGAGTCAGGCTTTGATTGCAACTATGGTTGGCAGTCAGGATTCTCAACATATCATTAATAGTTGTCTGAACAAAATAATGCATATTCAGAAAGTTATCACAGATATTTTGTGATAGACCAATATTATGACCCCTATGACCTTAGGGGACCCCCTCCAATTTGGGGGCCCCAGGGAAAGTGCCTGGTTTTCCTGTCCTGTTGCAACAGCCCTGAATGCAGTCATTGCTGGGCCCTAAATGTGCTTAGAAACCAAAAGTTAGTGTATGAAATAGCTTAATCTATGGACTTTAAGACATTCAAGTCATTTAGCAAACAAAAAAGTAACACTTTTCTTAGTGTTGTGCTTTGTTTTACCAATTGGCTTTTCCAATCCAATGTTGGCTTCTTGCTCCTTACATTTGTATGCTCTTTACAAGATCTTGTATTAATTTACATTAATTAAATGTTATTAGACTATGAATGCATATTCAA
>JAVQKI010148751.1:0-11207 GCA_036025975.1 Nematalosa erebi
AAGTCAGATCCAATAGTTTCAAACTTCAACAGAATCCAAGCCTCCAGTAAGAAATCCTTTGTCAATTACTGAAGTTCCAGACCCTCTGTATGAACGAAGTGGAGTACGAGGGGAAGGCAAGGCCAGGCTAATCATACATAGGCTATTACCGAACTTATGATGAGTAGAATCCATTGCCAAGCAAGCACAAAACTGAACGAAATAGAGAACGAAACCGGCAACACTCTGGAACAAGAGCACTGAGTGACTCTTCCCATATGGAATATGCAATAGCCTACAATTTTCTGTCTTGTTGCCTGCATGATATTATGGACCATATTCTTATAGTTTCAAGGAAAATCTCGGCACACCATGCTCTCATTTATCAAATTCAAGTGTTTTGTTTGACGTAGAACAAGTATGATCGCAGGAATCAACATGACGCCTTCAAAAGATGGCACTAAAGTGGGGGATATAAAACTTAATTTCACAGACAGAATTGCTGATACAGCCCTAGAGTGCAAAATGATTTCACAACAAAACTACACAGGCATTTGTGCCTGGAGAAAATACACGACTCATGCATGCACTGTTGCACTTTTAAGAAATAATGTATTGGTCTGCAAATGGGACTGTAGATAACAACAGGCTACGTGTAGGAAATGCAGCAAATGCACAGGGGTAATTTTGTCCAATGTAGGCTATAGCCTATTTCACGACTATAACTCATAACTTCACAATTATCTGACAGGAATGTTGTACTGTGCTCCGATCTACTATCTTGAAATCGTCTGTACATCATGCCCTGACTTGACGTGAGCTTCAATAACACGCTTTCTGTTGTAGGCTACGATTATATCGTAAATGACGGCCTTTGTGCCCAGAGTTCGGTACACCACCTCACCGCTAGATGGGAGAAATTCTTACACATTAGAGGTTTAAGGTCAAATATTGAGGTCAAAAGGTCAATCGAGGTCAAGTTTTGTCTATTTTGTTATGTACTTTCATAAAATATAAGATTTCTGAAATAAATATTGGACATTTAGTATATGTGGGATAAAAATATCAAATATATTTATAAATAATTTGGATATTTAGAATTTATATGTCCATTAAAGAAGAAGTTCGGTGTGAAATGGACCTGGAGTGTCTTGAAAGATGTTACCGAGTACAAACATATATCAAATACCCACCTCTGTTCACCCCCAGCATTCCACATTACACTGTTATAAGCCGAAACGTCCATTAGCCTACACCGCTAGCCCTGGGGGCAAGTGTAGCCTATGCAGCTAACCGTTACTTAAATTATGAATATGATTTTGGCAACCACTGGATTCTGGAACCTCAGACCCTACTAATAACTAATAGCATGGTTGCCAACTTTTTATAAACAGTGCCATGAAGATAGAACCCCGAAAAAGTTGAACCATGACAGTTATGTATTGATTCCAAACTTTTGACCTTACAATATAAATATGATTTTGGCAACCACTGGATTCTAGGCCCTCAGAGCCCACTAATAACTAGCATACTTGCTAATAGCCGAGGTTTTATCATGGTTTCCGAATAGCATGTTGTAGCTCACTTCCAGCTCACTTGTGTTGCGATTTACAGGGGATGACTGTAAGTCAGTTCATCACCAGCATATCTCTGAAGTCAGGCTTTTGTTGGCTACATTACACTACATTACTCAGAGGCAAATGTTTTTCTCATCAAAACTGTATACTCAGTAGGTGGGCGTCTTCAGTGTATCCTAAGCGGTCTGTTCAAATGGAAATGGCTAATCACAATGTTGGTTTCGAATAACCGATTTTGCAAGGCTGCCACGTCACTTTTCCACTCGTCCAGAAGTGGGAGGCCCACTTCTCCCAGCCTCTGCTCATGAGTGTAAGTTCATAAAACTGCTTCTCACTTCCTCTTCAGTCCTTTGAATTTGCCAGAATTATACCAAAGATCATTGAATACTGACCTGCTCCGCTTTTCCCCACTCTACAGCGGGTGGAGTTAGTCTCAAAATTGGGGTTGAAGTGATACTTACACAAGTCATGTTAACTTCTTAGACTCAGTTCCCCGGTTTCACTTTTCTCTTTCTCTCCTGCACTCTCTCTCTCTTTTCCTAGTCTTAATGAGAGTGAGATACCTGAAATGTCAGTGCTGAATGAGTTAAATGTCTTGCCTAAAATCAGTACTTTCTTTCCAAACGTCGTCAGTATAAAAGACAAATCGAGCATGTGCCTTTCCTGCCGTTCTCTGCTGTGGCTGTGAAAAGTGGGAGCCACTCCTCAGCTTTAGAGTGGTCCAAAGAGAAGGTATGAATGTGCACAAATATGTATCAGGAGCTAGATTTATTGTCTTTTGATGAAGAGCACTTGCATACATAGGGCAAACAAAAAGCTGTACAAAAATATGAATTCTTACAGGACATACAAAATATTCCTACCCTTAACAAATGTACAACTCCTGTTTAATATTTTGTACATACAAAAAAGAACAAAAAACATCTGTTTAAAGACCTGTACATTACCAGAAGCATAGTACCTAGTCATTTCTGTCAAAAGCTGATAAAAAGCATCTGTACAAATACTGAGAGCAGTCTGTAAGCTAGATATTGAATAAAAAATGTAGGTATATTTTATCCAAAAACCTCTTAAAAGTTATGTGAATACTCAATCAGAGCAATCGCTCACTAGGTTCCTCTAGTGACGGACACTTGTAGCCCAGTGCAATACATTCAGTGAAAAACAAAAAGCACTCACATTTTTTCTTTTTGTATAATAAATCAGACAAACAAGTGCACAGATACACTTAAGATTGCACAGGAGAGGTATGTTTGAAAGGGTACTGCAACTTTGTCTTGCTTGATCAAACGCTAATAGCAACCAGGCAACCAACATGACAGTTTCCGACCTTCTCATTCAGTTTGACCCAAACCAAAGTGAGTTTCCTGGTATCCAGCAGAAAAAGTAAAACATATATATAAAATATATATATATATATTTCTGACAGTGGTTTAGGATTTATACAATGCTCCTATAACAACCTAACTGTAGGGTATGCATAATAAATGTAACTGAACCTCATGAAGAGAGCTGTGCCGATTAGATTAGCATAATAGATTAGTGCTTAGCATTCAGGGAGAGGAAACCATGTTAAACTTGGACAGCCGAACTTCAATGAGCTGTGTCACATAAGCTCATAACTATATTTCCATGCTATGGTCTAGAGGCACTTGAAGTGTGCTTCGATGATGATACTTTGCCTGTGGTTACATCTCGGTGCGTAATGCATCCCGTTTTGATTAAGTACATTCAAGTGTTTCAGGGCCATGTACTGTAGATCCGCAATGACAGGCTTTAGTTTGTTGAGCTTCTAATCCATGCATTTCTACACTACAAGGTAGTGTCTAAACAGCAAGGACAGAAGACAGGAAATGGAGAGCAGTTTAAGGGGTCAGTGGCTGGACAAGGCCAGAGAAGCCATACATGTTCAAATGATGAGGGTCACATTATTCCACTGTCACAAAGGCACAGGGAGAAATCTATGGCATACTCTATCAAAGTCACAGTCCACAGAAAAAACAGACATACACAATCTCACACACTTATATTAAGAGGAGTTAAGAGTTTCCAAAAAATCTGAAGGCAAATTCTAGTTCAAGCCCTTGGTTTTGTAAACATAGTATGTGAACTAAGTACTTCAGGACAGATTCTAAATATTGTTTTTTTTCTCGGACAAAATAAAAAGCCGTCAATTGTAAGGGCATCGAGACCGGTGGTCTTTACTACAGTGTTCACGCAGACAGTGGTGATGCCATAACCTGATGACACCATGAACAGATACATTGAGTGAGGGGGGAAACAGACAGAGAGACCACAAAGGTCCAAGTTCAAAGTCAGTTTAAAGTTGATCATCCCAGGGGAGGGGAGAGACAAAGAAGGCAGAGGTTGCAGTGTAATAGATGCAAGGGTGTCAGGGAAGGGCAGGCAAGGGCAGAGATGTTGAGTAGAGGCAGAGGCCAAGTGAGACCAGAGGAGAGGAGAATGAAAGCACAGCACCAGGACAGCACCAGAGCCAGAGCCAGGAACAGATCAGTAGCCCAGGAGGAGAGAGAGAGAGGACACACATTAAAACACTTAAACAATCCAAGACTTCCGACAGACCACAGAACAAGACACTTACAGTAGGACACAACTTTCAACAACCTTTAAAAAAGAATGTTTCACAGCACAAAATATTCCAAAAACACCAGAACAAACAGCAAATGACAAAGAACACCCTCTTGAATTTAACTTATTTGGATAAGTAAATTCAAAATATTAAATTATCCTTTAATCCTCTATCTCACCAAGTCTTAGAATATCATCTGTGAAATTAAGCACATGTATCCCTTTTCAAGTGACCTGAAAGTAAGCATCACACCAAATTATCATGCCACAAACCCTGAATTACATGAGCTGTTCAAAAAGTTAACAGTCTTAACAGTGGTTTCAGGGGAGCTAGTCACTGTAGGTATGTATTCAACAATAGACTACATGTCCCAGAGATCTTTGCCGCCCTGCTGGGAGAGTGGAGGAAGGCATGCATCCATGCTGTCCATTAGGATACATACTCTGCAGACTTCCAGAAGTGTCCGGGGTGAGACAGCCTACGGTTGAGCTTGGGAAGTTTTTCAAGCATGTCTGCGATCTGGGAGAACGTGGGCCTCATCTCCAAACAATACGACCAACAGGCCGAGAGGATTTCCTGTGTGGAAATTGAAAAGTGATTACTACAGTAAACGCAACAAAGAAATACGCACACATCACATTTTTTTTCATTTTAACTCTTTCATTTGAACTCTTAACACCAGACAACTTACGGAAAATGAGCCATATCATAAGCAGGAATAAAACTGAAAAAAAAAACAACCAAAAATAAAACACTCTGTGGGAAATAAATAGGATATAAAATATTGTCTAGAACTCACTGTGACCTCCTTGCCAAGACTGACATGGTCCAGGACCTTTCTGATGCCCTGTCCACTGCCCACCTGCCAGATGGTGGCCTCGGCTGGCTGGCGTGTGATGGGCCAGTCTCGGGCTTGCAGCTCGTACCAGATGGTGCTGAACAGGACAAACAAGAGTGATATCAGTGTCTGTGGGACCAAACCATCCACCTTACAGCATGAACGCTAACACTGACTCAATATCTAATCAATGAGGCATTTATAAGACATATTCAATGGACGAGGCTGTCCTACCCAAAAGCATATACATCAGCAGCGTTGGAGAAGGGAAGACAATCTTCATTGACCCCTGGGCCCATCCTGCGTACAATTTCTGGAGCCAAGTAACAGATCCAGCCATGCGGCAACTTCAGCTGATCCTCGCGCCTGAAGAACCCCCACACATGCATACATACAAACACACACGCACACGGAGTTTAACTTCAAAGACATCTTTAACAATATTCTTCTAGTTTTGGCTCCTTCTTAAATATTCTTACCGTCCTTCCTGCACCACTCCGGACATCCCAAACAAGCCAAAATCTGTGATGACTACTTTGTTTGTGTCATAGAAAATGTTCTTGGATTTCAGATCTTTGTGCACGATTCCTTTGGCATGAAGATAGCCCATTCCCTGAGAAATTCACAGACAGTATTAATCCACTATATGCAGCAATGACAAAAAAACAATCTGATGAAGCTGATCAAGTCAATTGATTAAGCTGAACTTGACTAACGGTACCTTTACAATCTCTTGTGCTATTTGCCTGGTCTTGTTGATGTCCAGCATAGTTTTGGAATCTCTGACAACTGAGTAGAGTGTCCGTCCCTTACAAAAACTGAAATATAAGGGGAAAGATTGCGAGAATACATTACATAAAAATTTAAATCGTAACACATAAAATACATTTACATCACATTTAAGCATTTAGCAGACGCTTTTGTCCAAAGCGACTTACAAAAGAGGATTAACAATAAGCTACATAGAAGAAATCTTAAAAAGAATACCACCAATAAACACATTCAGATTGAATAAAATATAGTTGAATAAAATACATCATACACAGTTATTCACATTTGTGGCTAGTGCTGTCCTTCCAATGAAACACTTATTTCTTCATTACTTTCACTTTCACACACACACACACACTCATCCCAACGCAGCTGTTCCCTTGTGCCCTGGTTCCTGACCTGGTGATGATGGCCAGCTGTGGTGGGTTCATACAGGCGCCCATGAACAGAACCACATTTTCATGCCTTGTCTGCCGGTAGTTCATCACCTCCTTCTTGAAGAGCTTCAGGTGACCCTGGTTATTGCCGTCAATCTCCAGCAGTCGCACCGCCACCTTCCATGACACAGCAAGTTTTAAACTTGTTATTTGTCTTATTTATTGCATCATATTTTTCATTTATTGTCTGACATTTTGTTTTATGTTAGAAGTTTGGTGTACTCTCAACTTCAAATCTCAAATGCCTGCAACATCAGCAGTTGCTAGACAAATAATCCACATGATTATGTCTATTTGCCATCATCCAGTAGCCATGCTCGGCTGCTGTACAGTGATTGGTAGACATAGAATGACTAATGTCCCGGTCACCTCGCCATGCCAGCGCCCACGGTGCACTTTCCCCCAGCGGCCTTTGCCGATCAGCTCCCCGAGCTCCAGCTGCTCGAAGGGAATGTCCCACTCCTGCAGATAGACACTCGTCTGGCTGGCCTTGCGGGAGATGGGCCCTCGCCAACCGCTCCCTCCGCGACAGCTGGGCAGGTCGTCCAGCTCGTCTTCGTCAGGCTCGCCGTCCGAGCCGCTGCCACACTTTTCTGTCTTCCTCTCTGCGCTACCATGCTCCTCTTCCTCATCCTGCTCGTCATAACTCCCAGCCTGGTCATGCTGTCATATAGAGAGGGACAGATCTCAGTCCTGCCATGAGCACTGCACACTCTAAGACAGGGGTGGCCAAACTCTTCTGCTTACGGGCCACATACTGAAGAATCTAAACTGCCAAGGGCCAATGCAAAATTAAGAGCACTGGTCTGTAACCAGTTTCCAGCGAAAAGGCGACGGCGTTTTAGTTCAGAAAACCTGCAGGCCGTTTAATGCTACACTGTTTATTTATACTATTGACAAACATGTCACCAGTACTGAAACTATGATGTGCAATGGATATGCAGTATAATATTAGATTAATGTAACAACATGCCACATGACATTTAAATTCTTGACTAAATGGCGGGCCGCCATTAGAGAGCACAGGGACACAATTGGCCCCTGGGCTGTGGTTTGGCCACCCCTGCCCTAAGACAATGAGTTAGTGTAAAGAGTCTTGTCCAGACAATCAATAGAACTACTATTCAGGAGAGCTCATAGTTTGTTAATGTCACATTAAAGAGTCGTGCCTCAGTTTCACTTCTGTAAATGTGGGATGGTGTGAGCACATGATAGTTGTGTATGAGGTGACTCGTCCCGCTTGGTGTTCATAGCCTCCCCTGGCTGCTGTTTCACTTCCCCCACAGACACACACACACACACACATACAGTACACACACACACACACACACACACACACACACACACACATACACATATAAGGCAATCTCGAGCCAGAGGGTCATGTAGCTGATGACTCAGACAACAGGAAATTCTGGTCAGTGATTGCTGGGTGGACTACTACTCCCAGGAGTCACAAGGTCAAATTCCGCTCAAGCAGAAGGTCCAATAAACAAGTGAATGATTGTGGACGATTACACTGACATGTATAAATGATACACTTAAATCATTTAGTATAAATGATCTACTTCTTGAGCTGAAACCCAGTGATGTGGAACCTGTATGTTTCCTACCTCTCCCTGCTGCGGCCTCTGCTGCTGCTGGTCATGACTCACTCGGCTCTGCTCCGGCTCACTGCAGGGGGCAAGAACACATTCTACTGCTCAACAGAGGGCCTTGCAGTACCTCAGTCATGACCCACTGCGGGGTTTGACAGACACATGTGGAGATGTTTTGGCATGAGCACAGTCAGTGGAGCGCACATCTGCGGCCTCTTACCCGGTGTTGTGGTAGCTCTCCGAGTGGGACGCGTTGGGCACGTCTGTGGAGAAACACAGCAGGAGTTTTTGTCAACACAAAATACTGACAAAAGTGACTTGCATAACATGAGTTTGTTTATTTAATCAACGCCATTTCTTTTTCCACCACTTCACTTCTTTCTGACCAACAAAGAACACAGAAGCGGAAGGCAGCGCACGAAAAAGCCACACACAAGTGTTAATTCCTAATTTTGACCACTAGATGGAGCAGACACACCATATCACGCTTGGGCACACACTCCCCAGTCCCACTCCTTCTCAGGGGAACACTACAGCAACACACTGATTTTTGAATGCCAAAAAAAGGAGAAAAGGAGCACAAGCCAGTTGACAGGATGGCGCTACACTGACAGCTGGGCAGCTGAAGTATCATGAGCGTGTTTGGACAGAGTCTCTGACACAGCAAGCGGGGTTAACTCACCAGGGAAGATAAACTGTTGTCTATGCTGAAAGTAGCAGGCAGCTAACAATGCAAATGGGTAGGAGGGACAAAATCAAACAGAGAGATGGAGAGAGTGAGAGAAAGAGAGACAGACCAAAGTTAAAAGAGGTGTTAGAGATGATTGCTCATTTCAGTCCCACTGATTTGCTTTCACATAAGAAATGAAGAGACCCAGCTATGTGTTTTGTGTCAGTCAAGGAACAGAGTAAGGCAGCCAGAGGAGCAAAGAGTACTTTAACCGCTGATAAACTAAGGGTCTATGTACATTAGCATATAGGAGGTATCCATGGATCCAGGTCCATGTTCATCAACACTGGGTGCAGATACTGGACCAGAGTGAGCTGGCTTACCTGGGAAGTGGAACCTTCCGTCCCGGCCTTTTGGAGAGGGGTTGGCGGGTGGCGTGGCGTTCTGGGGGTTGTTCTGGAAGTTGGCCGGAGAGGAAGGGGTGGAGGAGGTGGTGGAGGAAGGGTTGCTGCTGGAGTCCAGCTGCTGGTGTAGTACAGGAGGGTGGTCCTGAGGGAACAAGCACCACAAGCACATTCACACAATCCATCCCTTTCCACTCCGCAGCGAAACTCTCAGAGCTCCGGCCAAAGCTTAGCTTGCATCATCGCTCGGCGCACTGTGGCGTCATTGTAATAATAACAATAATAATCTTTATTTCTATAGCACTTTTCTAAACAAAGTTACAAAGTGCTGTCAACACTTATTTAAACCTAAATGAAAAATTATACTTACAGTAACACTTAACACTGATATAAAACTTAACATTGAGACAAAACTTGTTGTTAGTTTACAATACTCTAAGTAAACATTGTAGTGTTGCAAAGCTAATACACATGATGCTAATCCAAGGACTATTTTATTTGTTTTTTGGCGCTGATAAGCACTTCAGATGGTCTATTGATTCAGTGCTTTTCAGATGCCAATTTGAAATCACTATGCATGACCTACACAACACACAATCAACACCCCACAATAGGGCAACACTCATCAAACATCAAACAGATGATGAGATGATGATGACAGACCCAATGTCAACACAGACATACAGTGTGGCAGGCAGTGCTTTGGAGGCGCAAAATTTGGGAGATTTCTGTTGGGAGAGGCAAATTGTAGGAGATTTCTGTTGGGAGGGGCACACCTTTGAAGACTCTTCATCAGATGTTGCCAGATGTCACAATTATAACCTTTAATACTTGTACAGTATGTGTAAAGGGGTGTCTGTTTAAGAGTCACCTCAGCAAGTACACTGGTGAACTGGTGAAAAAAAGGCCCGAAGTTTCATAATCTATACCTTTTTTGTTATTGCTTTTGGTAACGTGCCATACGGAGGGATCTCGACTGTCCTATCAATTTGGTTGTTGATGTCCGATGGGACCGACTCGGTCCGTCTGATCTTTGAAACTGCAGAGCAGAGAGAGAAACAGGAACAAAATAGAAAGACGAGATTTGGTCAAATGGAAGTGCAATGGTCCTTCAGTCTTACCACAAGCGTCTTCAAAGCTGCAACATTTATGGACAAGGCTGATGATTCTTGCTTTGGTATGTAGATAGAACAAGAATGGCTAAACTTTAACTTTGATTACATAATATTATTACCATAACCATGAC
The DNA here is from genome assembly GCA_036025975.1 of Nematalosa erebi. NCBI lineage: Eukaryota > Metazoa > Chordata > Actinopteri > Clupeiformes > Clupeidae > Nematalosa > Nematalosa erebi. Next base: position 10,111 of record JAVQKI010148751.1, read on the forward strand.
CAGATAATGCAAATAACAACTCATTTGATGTTGAATGAGGAATTTTGTTTACATATCTGACAAAAGAACTGCTTTTTCAAAGGCTGTTCAGTCAGTTCACACATTTTGCTATGCTGAGGTGAACTAAATGGAATGGAGAACACTTACTGGGAAGGAAAGGCAGGTGACACTGTGGGGCCTCCTTGGTGCATTTGTTGTGGCATTTTAACCTAAACGTCAGGGCAATATCACCGTTAGCACACATACAAACCCAAACCACTATGCTGAAGGAGTGGTGTTTGCTACTCACTTGCAGTGTTTACACTTGACGCCAAAAATCATGTTCTTCTGACACACCTGACACACCTGCGACAGCCACGACTTAGTGGGGAACCTAGAACAACAATACAAAACAGCTATGACTTAGTGGAGAACCTAGAACAACAATACAAAACAGCTACGACTTAGTGGAGAACCTAGAACAACAATACAAAACAGCCACGACTTAGTGGAGAACCTAGAACAACAACACAAAACACTAAGTAGTCTGAAGACTAACCCTCTCTAGCACTGAACCAAGTGCATTCTACACAACACTTCCTTTGCTAACAAGAAGAATATTAACGGTCATTGTATTTGGTTTTGTTTTCATTTTGGGTTTTGCATTTTCATCCACACGTCTCGGCGCAGGTCTGGTGTGTTTGTGTCAGATATGCGCATATCTCCAGACTAACGCCCCACCTGTGTGTGACAGGAAGGCCAAAATCCCTGCGGAGAGTCTGTGGGGAGCCGCGGAGGATCACATTATCTGTGGGAAAACACATGAAGAGAGGAAGATGATGAGAGTTAATCAGAGGGGCAGAGCAATGGCATGACTAAAACAACACTCAGTCAAAACAGTCAGTCAAAAACGGTTTAGTCTAGGACAACGGCCACCTGTGTAAGGCATACACATCTCTTTAGATTTTGTGTGTGTGTGTGTTTGTGTGTGTGTGTGTGTGAGAGAGAGTGTGAGTGCGTGTGTGTGTGTGTGTGTGTGTGTGTGTGTGTGTGTGTGAGAGTGTGAGTCTGTGTGTGTGTGTGTGTGTGTGTGTGTGAGTCTGTGTGTGTGTGTGTGT
>JAVQKI010148953.1:0-13506 GCA_036025975.1 Nematalosa erebi
CCCCCCCCCCCCCCCCCCCCCCCCCCGCATGTTACGAACGGCTGTCGGCCCGACTGCCCGCTGTTGGGTGAGAAGTGACAGTGATGCACTGTGTCTGCCGATGTGACCCATAAGGTCTGGCACCTGGAGAGAGAGACAGAGAAAGAGAGACAAAGAGAGAAAGAGAGAGAGTCAACAGTCACAGCCAGCCACCCACTGCTGGCTCTAAGACCCTGTTCCTCGCTCCATCCATTCTGTCAGCACAACATTGTCCCTCCATCTCTGGATCGTTTTCTCTCAGCCTTGCCAGCTGACCCTGGGCTGACCGACTCAGGCTGTCCAGAACCAAAATGGCCAGGCAGAGACCCAAATGTGTGGGCTCTTTTTTTGTTTTTTTTTGCATATTCTCCATGGTGGTTTTGTTCTCAATTATTCACAATTGCATTTAAATGTACAAAATGTTTGGCAGATATTGCATAAAGTTGACCACCCAAATATCCACATTACTCTCAGCCTGCAGAAAAACAATCAGCTAGATAGCCACTGGCAGATCAGCACTGACACACCTTAAATGTTGCATTGAATCACAATAAACTTTAATGTTGTCGTCAGATCCCTTTGAATTGAGTTATGCTGCTCATATTGTATGGTTGGCAATAGATTTGCATGGCAAGTAATCAATATGGCAGGTGATCAACATATGCATTGATATCTGTGGCAAATACATGGTTGTGTGCATAGCTTGGGCACAGAACAGGAGACATTGTGTGGACTTGCATGGGAATGTGCACGCCTCCCACATGCAAAATAAATTTGCGCAACTTGCTTCAGTTTAGTATAGTTGGGTATAGTCTGTTTATTAGGCTACTTGCAGGTGTCTGGCAGCCACCATCTAAATACAGGAGAATCCTCTATTTGGTTGATAACATAAAGTAGTGTTCAATTAAAAATTATGGTGCACCATATTTGTTTTGTGAATGGATATACAGTAGGTTGGCCAGATGTGAAAACGGGGCAATTTATGTTTGGTTGTTAAAAAACGGGATTCATTAGTGTCCCGACACATTTATCAGAACTCAGGACATACAAAACCGGCACTGTCCTGATCAAATTGGGAGGTCTGGTGGTCAACCTTATTGGGCCACCACAGCACTGTAGGACTGTCAGTGCAAATAGTGATCCGTTTATCCCCTAAACTGAAACCAGTTCCTAATGTATAATGGTTGTGGCAAATCAGGCTAAATTCAACTAGGATGCCAGCAGTGTGTGTAGGAAAACATGACAAGACTGGCATCAAAGGATGTTCAATTTAGCTGGCTAATTAGGGATCAGGATAATGCCTATTCAACTTCATGGCATGATAACTCAAGGCAGTGCGTAGAAAACACCAACAAAAAATGCTTTAAGAATACTTAAACTCTTTTTAATGATAAGATAAATGTGAAATTGTGCATTGAACCACAAAGAACACCAGTGACAATACTGTCGTCGGTACCGGATTTGAGGTAACATTATAACAAACCCATGTTACAGCTGCCTGGATATGGCTATAGGGGTATGGCTATGTGAGAGAGACGTGCAGTATGACAGTTGTCATTATCAGTATCATGTATGACACACAGAAAGGGCTGAAGGGGAGCGCTGATTCCTTTCCATTCAAAGCTTTTTGGTGTGTGATGATAAAAATACTGCAATGCTGGGCTAACTGCCGGCCATATGTGAGCAGAGCACAAGGTAAACAACCATATCTGTTTAAACATTCTATTAAAAAAAAATTGATAAAAAAGATTTTTTGCATAAACTACATACATGAGGCACAATTTAATCAAAATATAATCTAGATTTAAACATGCTTTCAGAGAAAGGAAGCATCAATACCAGTTCTCTCCAGCCATGGGCATGATGCACAGAAATGTTGAATCTCTATAGTGTAGCAAGTTGTTCTTCTTCACCTAAGCTTCAGTAGGATTCAAGCATTTATTATTTAATTGGAGTTGTGTCTCTCCACCTCAAGCCTGCATTGCATGCTGTGCCATCATACTCCTGCTTTGACATGTGAAATTGCTTTTTGAATTTCCTGTGGCAAAAGGTGATGCAGGCAAAATGTAAATGAGTTGAAAGAAAAGTAATGGGTTCAATCAGGCAATTACCGACAAAACAACGCAAATTGGAAAAAAGAAAAAAAAAACGTGCTACACACCCACTCGAGAGCACAGCCACACTCTGAATGCACAATAACAAACTGTAGTCTCTCTTTGACATTTTACCTGAGTGATATTGATGTTTGACGTCTTAAAATGTACAGCAGATCGTGTCTGACATTTGTTGTGTGTATGGCTGTAACGTCCGAACATTTATTAGAGGTGCTATAAAAGTTGCTTCCAGGAATGTGTCAAGCTGTGAGGGCATGTAGACTGACGTGCGGAAGTGGCATAGTGGATGAACAAACAGTGTGACTGCTGTGATAACTGAGGCGCTTAGCTCTCAGTAAGCGCTCTGTAGAATATTGTGCGGTAGGCTACAAATTGTGTCATTTTGTCATATTCTGCTCATTTGTATAATATATATATATAATATAATAATATATATATATATACACACACATATTTACCGCTATTAACCATTATATTTTAAGTGCTATTAAACTTTATGCTGTATATGCACCAAGCTACAGTAGTCTTTTGGATCAACTGCATTTCCATTTCCTTACAAAAAACTCCAAGGTCATCCTAGACACATACTAATGAGCAGAATTAGCTTTTTGCCATTATTTGAGCCCACTTTAGTTCGCTTAATGAACGATGTACATATAAATGTTGATGTCCACAATAGTTTGAGAATGCACAGATGTCTACTGTCAGTAACAATCCACTGTGCTTGGATCTTCGTCATATAAATGTTCTGCATATACTGAGCAAGTTCTTGTAAGTTTCTCAATTGTTCTGAATTACCCCGTCCATAACTTCCGTAAATGCAGCATGATATTTTATGTGGGGCAAATGGAGCTTTAGCTTTGACACAAATGCCATTTACCTTAGGGGGCCCGTACAGTAAATCCATTATGCCATTTGGGCTTGCTGCGCCAGGCAGGACAGTTTTGCCACAAAGAACATAGTGTGCTTGCATCTAGGCCTCTGCAATAACATGCAGGTTGCATCCGGTTAAGATTTTCTGCTGATATGCCATTCACTCCCATGAATGACAAATAGTTCTTTTATTATCCGGCATCGACATTATTCCAGCAGCAGACACTTTATTACTTTTTTCCCTTCCTCCTTCCTCTCTTTCCTTTTTTTGGGTTGCTATTAAAGTGCTGCATCATTAAGCTGGATAATGCCATTTTTAAAAAGCTGACAGTCCTGGGTTTTTATGAGCATGGGGTACTGCGCAGGAATAGTGATCAAACCATATGGAGACCGGCGAGTAAATGACTTCTCCGTGGTGCGGTGAGATGTGAAGGACGGTCTGACAGGCGGGCTGCACGGACAGCAGCCTAATGAGCTACACGTTTCACACGAACAGCCGTAGAGGAAGAAAGAAAGTGAGAAAGAAAAAGAGTGAGAGAAAGAGAAAAAAAGAGTAAATGAAAAAGAAAAGCAACACAAGTGAGGAAGACGGGAGGCAATTAAAAAAAAAAACTGCCCCATCATAAATTGACCTTTGGTGTCTGATGTGGTCGCTCCTCTTGTTTCATGACATGGAACAGTAAAGTTTTTGTCGTGACGGGCCTGGATGCCTGAGTTTGCAATTAGAGAGACAAAGGATTGTGCGCGGGCAGGCAGGCAGGCTTGTGTCCCTGGTGGTTGGCTGAAAGAAAAGGAAGACTCTGACCATGCTGTGTGACAGAGTTGGTCGGATCAAGGGGCTCAAAGATGATCATCATTATTTGGTTATGGGGATAAAGCAGTGAGGCAGCCACTTCAGCAGCTGTTCTATAGTATCGCTCAACTCTTTCTCATTGAACATCAAATGGAAATAGAGAGAATGAAATTTCGGCAGTAAATGTTCTTTACAGAATGAAATGAGGCTTTACTTTGGATTTAGGCTTGAGCATTTTGCTGTAACTAAGGCTGTCCAAATCCAACTTATTCAAAATTCACACTCTTTATCCATACTCCTTCATTTAACAACACATTTTTCAAACAGATACAGCTTGTCTTTAAATGGATTCCTGTTGGAATCTACTAATTGTGTGTTCTGTTTGACTAGTGAAGTGGAGATCTTCTAAACAGGCGTGAGCAGCAGAAGGATAAACAGGGATTTGTAATACACACCCGATCTGTTGGCATCACAGATGTACTAAAAGTTGTGGAAATAAGCCAAAATAAAACACTGTTTAGTCAAGCAGAAAGGCAACATGTAGCCTCAGTTTAATTAAAAACGCATCTCCCTGACCCCAACCAATAGGCGAGTTTGATCACGCAGATCCGTAATTAGTGGTTGTTCCCTTTTGTTTATAGATATTTTTTCCCCCTCACCCCACCTTTTTCTTCTGAATAATTAGGCTGCGGTGTTTATTAGCCATGCTAATTAAGGAATGCAAATGACAGGGAAGTCATTATACATGATTCTGTCCAACGAGCAAGTGCAGAGTGAATCACCTGGCAGAGGCTGCTGCTGGAAGTGGCGGTGATTGAAATGAGCCTTGTTCCTCCGTGCTTCTGTTCGACATCTCATGTGTCTTGACAGCCGCTTGCTTCTATTTTTGGGCTCCAACTGCTCCCTCTCCGCCACCATCACCCACACCCCCTGCACCCCCACCCCCCACCCCCCAACCTGACTCCACTCCTACCCACCACCATCACCTCCTCACTGTCTTCTCCCCCAACCTGAGTTCTCCAACCTCAGGTCTTTTCAAAAAGTTTCCAGAGAACTTTAAATATTTTATATTGGGAATAAAGGAGAGAGGAGAGTGAGAGAGAGTAGTTCACAGTACTACCCCAGCAGCTGTTCTGTGTGTGCAGCACACGTCAGGGGAACTCAACAAGTACCCTGGGATGCACATCGTTAAGTGGTGCATATCAATCTGCCTCACACAGTGGTGTCACACAGTAGTGGCCTAACTTTCAACTTGACAGTCAAACACAGTTTTTCATTGGGTTGAAGTGGTTTGGAAGAACCTAGTTTACACTTGCACACAGGCATGTGAGGATTATGTTTGTTACGTGCAAGTTGTATGGGTTGCACATCTCCTTGGTATGCAGCAGGATCTAAGGATTATCTTGGTTGCAGCAGGATCTATGGATTTATTCCCCTAAATCTCTCACTGTACCGGTTTCATAGCATTGTGCCAACATTGCTTACCTGCTGCTAATTTCTCTCTTATCCTCTTCTCAGAGGCTCACATTGCGTTTTTTATGGCAAGTGGTTGAATAGCTGTGCCATTTGTACTGAAATGGTATGCAGTGTTCCTGTCACTTGACTGATTGAGAAAGGTGCTGGCAATTCCAAGGTCACAGGTTTGATAACAGTGGAACTTACTCAAGGATGAAAAGGTGTTTCTATACTCTACTGTAGATAAAAGCAGTCCCCATTTTGGGTGTCTGTCCCTGGTAAAATAGAAGAAAACCCAGTTTGTCCTTGATTTTAAACTAAAACTTTACTTATTTTAATCATATTAACTGTAGAAATAGGAATGTCCTCAGGTCTTCAGGGAAATGGCCCCATTTTTTTCTCAGAGGCCTGGTTACCTTAAATGAATGTCCTATCACCTGTCTTGGAGGCCACAATAACCACAACTGTGAGCCGCCAGTGAAATCCCTTGAATGTGGTTTTTCCAAATACTAATGGAACAGATTCAAAGCAGGTGCAAATCACACCTAAAGACATGCTGGCAGAAATAATCAACTCACTCGTCACGGATGATTTGGGGAAACTCCTCACAGAGGGCATCACGTTTGGAGCTGCCTCTGCTGGCAGAGAGAACCAGACATGGCCGCTGACACTAATTCCCAAGCATTCTCTAGAATATCCAAAACTTCTGAAATATTATACTATATGGCATTCACTGCATTGCACCAAATGCAATATAAATGTAGCCAACTCAGGCAGCCAAGCCAAGCATCTCTCTCCTCACCCCAAAAACAAAACAAAAAATGTCCACTAGATGCCCAGCATCACTGAACAGCACAGAGTTGTTCCCTCACCCATCAGACACCACCAATACTGGAGAGAGTTTTTGGAACTCTCCCTTGCACACCTCACTTGCAAAAACAAAAGGGTCAATGGTTAGTGATTTCACAGGCTAATTGCTGTGTGGCTCAAACCTGCATCTGTATGGATCTGAGCGTGCATTCATATAGTCCACATCCAAGGCAGACACAGAGCAGAGGGAGGAGACGGAGCCATGGCAGATCATATAAAAGAGGCGCTAAAGATTTGCCGTGTGTGCTTCGGGCGAGCTTGTGAGCCTGCCACTGATCAATAGTTATTAAATGTGTGGCACGCACAGCCTGTTTGTCCTCTGACTGCCCTTTTCCCCAGTTAACAAGAGCCTCCAGAGCCATGGAGCAATTAACGAGGCAAACACACACAAACACAGTGGCAGCGATGACAAAGTGGACGGTCAAAAAACACAAATCACACGTAACCTCCTCATTGTGCAAGCGCTTTCAAATACCAGAGGCATGGTCTACTGGTATGCTGAAATGAGAGAGCATTACAAAATACAAAATTTTGTTAACCACTTTTTTGGCGGTTGGGGATTCCCATAGGGTAGTTGAAAGTGAGAGGGGATCTAACTTTCAGATTTTCTGTACGAGTGCTATAAATTGCAAAAAGAGTTTTTGATCTTAGACATCGCAGTGGCCAACTGCCACGCACGTCAAATCAGAGGTGCATCACTCCTCAGACACCTATTTACTGCTTTTATCAGGATGGTCTTTAATTATTTAAAAATCTCCTCTCCAGAGGCCTAATTTATTACATTAGAATTGGCCCCGATAGATGAGTTGAGGGGACCATTCATCAAAGGAAAAGAGAGTAGTAAAAGCGTAATTGGTTAGTTGGGCATGGATGGCGTCTGTTGCAGTGGCACACAGTCTGGACCACTGGGAGAAGGGAGCCCGCTTAAAAACAAACAGTGCTGGCAATGCCAGCAGTCTACATATTGAGACTCAGAGATGGTGTAGATTGTTAGCAGATGGCAGGGTCAGAAGGCTTTTGTATGACCCAAAGTATGGTTTTATGTAACCGGAGATGAATTCATGATTTGATGACATGGTCCATGCTGTCAGTCAAATGGTTAATTATGATTTTTAGCAGCGGCCACCTGCTTTTAGATCAGAGGGTAATTACAAAGTAAGCAAAGCAGATGCATGCCTGCCATTTCTTTTGCCAATTTGAGCGTATGGGATTGTGATACAGCAAAAGTGTGAAGTTCAGTTGCTGTTATTTATATATTTATTATTGGTAGAAAATAAAACAGTAATTTACTTCACAACCATGTTTGTTTGTGAATGCTGCATCGCTGTCTCAGGGCTTTTACCATACATTCCACTTGGGCACTTTGAGGAACTGAGGCTTTCTGGTGGTGTTTGGCTCATGAAGCCGCACTGTCTGTTTGTGAAGCGTGACTTATTTCCAGGCCCAGCCAGCCTCTGTAGCCTGGTCCCTTGGGCCCTGAACTGAATGGAACGCATTACAGGCAAATCGTGGCACTAAGGTGTTTTCCTGTCTTTAGGGGAGAAAACAACATAAACAGAGGAGAATTGTAGAGGCTGCTGCTGCTGCCCATAGCTAGTCAGAGGTGAATAACAGACATCCACTATCCATCCTAAAAAAAGGTCCTATTTCTGTGGCCACTTCTGAAATGTTGGGTGGGTGGCAACATTACATTGCTTATTTGAAGGATGTAAAATGCAGCACATCTAAAATGTTTAACAGAAGGTCACTGCAGGTAGCTGAAAGAGCTAGCCAACAGGCACAGCCTGAATGCCTAAAATTGCAGGATAAATTATAACATTTACCTTTAAAAGGAACATTACGAGGAGCAAAATGTATTGCTCCATCTTTTTTGGTCTGTTCCCAATGCCTCCCTTGTGGCTACCGTGCAATGAAATTGTAAAGTGTAAATGCATTTTTATTTTAATATCTATAACCTTAACTGCTCGGTATGAAAGAGAATGTGAATATATTTTGTCCTTGCAAGAAGATAAAGGAGAACATTGTAAAGTTGTGGCCTTTCTCCCTTTTCCTCTGTGAGTGAAAAGAGTTCATTACTTGTTCATTCATTAATTTACACATTGGGCTTTTCATGCCAAAGCACTTGGCAAAGAGTCAAATTGCTTGTTCTGCTATTACTTTATTAGGAACTGAAAATGTAAGGTCTCGCTTTATCTCTTTCAAATGTGCTTTTTTACCCACTTCCTATCTCAAGTGTAGCGAAGACACCGAAACAATCAGATGTCCAATTTATCAGTCTGTGTAATTGTGTTGTTTAGACACACTGTACGTATTGATGTAGAGCCTGTGTGTTGTTAGGTGCAATCTTTATGAAAGATTATCTGGCACTCCAGACGTCTTTTTTTCTCATCCAGAGCAATCTCCCACCTTCAAATGGTTTCATGTAGAGCCTTGTTTTGTTCCTCGATGTACAAAAGAGTTAGTCTCCCCTCTCTTCTCAGACATAGTTCCAAAATGGGATTTTCCTCTCCTTCGACTCCAGCAAACCTCATTGAGTTTTCCATACAATAGGGAAATTCTCTTGATATTGAACAGCATCTCCATTTGTCCCCTAAACAGTTATCTGTGTATTGAAGTATGAACTGTGCATGGTGTAAGCCTTCGACATGGACATAGACATCTATTGATTTTGATGTTTCCCGCCATTGGTGTGGCGTAAAGTGCTCTTCTCTCAGTCACTCTCAGTGTCCTATCACACAGATGCTCAGTTGGGTTGAGATCTGGAGACTGAAAACTTCGGTTCAATGTTGTTTTTGAACTGCAGCCATTTGCTTTGGCAACAACAGATATGCGAGCCAAGGCATTGTTGTGATGGAGACAAAATCCATCTGTCTTCGGATGGGCCTGAATGGCATAAATTGTATTTTAATATACAGTATTTACTGAAGTATTGAAAAAATAATCCACTATAATGGATGCATTGATTGTGTTAGATAGCCCCACACATCTAAAGACATCGCAGGCTTAAAGCATGATGAACTGAAGGATTCTTTTCTTTCCAGACCTGTGTTCTTTTTCAGAGAATGAAATGGGATTTTCCAGCCAGACAATGTCTCTTTCCACTCAGCTCCAATAAGGTGCAGAGTTTGTCCTCATCACCCTAGTGCAGCCACCAATTCTTGTCTGAAGTTGAAAGACACAAAACTCTTCGAGGTCACTGGATGCCACAGTTTATTACTGTGTGGGTATGACGACTCGAGCGAGAGGCTTCATAGGCCTGTCGGGACCACGCAGTGGCACTGGACTGTCAGCCGTGGCTCGTCTGTTGCTCAATTTGTGTCAGCATCCTTTTGCTTCATTCATCAACGATATGTTTTCAACTCCTGTCCTGCCAAGGGCTGGATGCCCTTCAGGTGATGAGCCATTTCTGATTCTGCAGGGGATCCATCAGAAGCGATAAACCCAAGAGCGTAGCGGAGCACACTTAAATTGACAAGCCTGGCATCAAGTACTGTGACCCATTCGAAAGCACTCTCTGATTTTGTGTGTGTGAGTGTGTGTACGTGTGTGTGTTATGTGTGTTGTTAATGGGTCGCTTTATTATTTTTTTCAACGATATCAAAGCGCACCTGGATTGTCTCAAAAGCCTCTTAAGTTTCACCTGATTTTACCAGGTCAGACTTCAAGGTGATGGCACTCCCACTGTGTTGCACATTTAGTTTATTTAAGGACTCATGTAGCGCAGTGAGTGCAGGGTTTTTGTATAGGCATTTGAAGAGGAATTTTCAGACGAATATAAAAGCCAAATAGGACTCTCCTGCAGCAGGGAGCTGAAAAGCCCTTTCTGTCCGACTATTCCGGAATATTCCCCAGACGTCTCAGCAGCGCTCCTTTTCACAAGTAGGATTCTCAGCAGATCTCTCTACTTCTTTCTCTGTCTCTCTTCCTCCCGCCTTGTCTCCCTCTCTCCCTTTCGCTATCTCTCAAGAGTAAAAGTATGCATCACTCCCCTACCTGAAAGGAGCTCCAAAAGCTTTGTTATTCCACAGGAAACACATGGAACTGACTAACTTCTTCTCTGACCTATTTTGTAAGTGTGTGCGCACGCACAAAAAAACATGGAGTAACATTACTGTATGAGTGTGGCATGTGATTCACATGGCTCGAGGAAATTGGACTAGGTCATCCTTCCACAACCAGCCAACTAATAGATAGCCCCAGTTCTGCACTGAACCTCATGGGCAGGAAAAACAGCAAACACACAGTTGCAGCAGGCTCTAAAGGGAGATGCGCCTTTCTTCACACTTCACACCATTAATGACCCTTACACAACATGCATACTGTATACCCACAATCTGCCAGCATTCGGGGTTCCTTTGTAAGAGACATTTTTTCCATACTATCCTATATCATGGTGTTTTTTATTGTGAGAGTTGAAACAGAGAGACACATCTGATGTGTAGCTCCAGGAGAGGAATCAAAGGTGACCAGTGGGCCAATAAAACACAGCAGTAAGGGTTTTGATGTTCCAATTTTTTTCAAAGACTGTGCAATACAATGACTCATGTGGTATTTTGTGGCATTCTATTTCTTATTTTATGTCTGAGGTGTGGAACCAGATAGCTTAGGGGGTTTAATACATCATTCCGGCAGTGATACGTACCTATAGTAATTTTGTAAGACTACTTTGGTTTGCTGGAATGGAATGGCTAAGCCATTTACTGACCCAGTGTGTCACCTTGGAATTAAAAGGGCTTCATTAAGTAATGCTGCCATTTTGGATCTGTCTCATTTGTATAGCCCTCTCCAAGAGATTTGAGGAAACAGGATAATAGGCAATGAAACATTACTGAGAAACAAAACAATATAAAAGCCCCAATTTTACTAGATTGTCATTAGCAATACAGAAAAGAGACGCCTCTGGAGAAATCTGTTGGTTTTAATGGAATTTATAATGGTTGTATTTCAACATTGATTTTATCTAATGGTCTCCAATGGCTTTCAACAAACCATGGCCTCCTATGGTCTCCATCAGTGGAATAATGAGCTTTCTCTGTTACTCAGTTTAATTTCAATGGATACCTTGTGGTATGTTATAATTACCTGTACAGTCAGAGAGGTCTCTTTCGGTGCTGCAGGGTCAGTGGATATGTAATGTACAACAGACAAAGTGGATATGTAATGTACAACAGACAAAGGGAGGGGATGGCATAGGAAGTGCTAGACATGGTCACTGAGGCATTTTTTTTTTTGTCTGTTTGGGATGATTCAGGCATGGCTAATCACCAGCTGGACTGCAATGGACTGTTCATTAGGTTTCCTTTTCATGCTCTTTCCCTCTCTGAAGTCTGGGTCCTCAGTGCTGGACTATTATTTCCATCCCCTATGACCTTCAGGAGGGAGAACAAAGCAATGCACCTTGTCTAACCCGGCAGGTCCAATCTCTAGCATAGTCAAAAGTCAGGGGTATTTTCTTTTTCCAAAGATATAGCTATTGCAGGGCATACACAGTGGCTACATAGTACTAAGAAAACTGTGGGAAATATAAAAATATATGTCAACTAAAACACCGGGACCTCCTAGAACTTTCTGGAAAATGCTATATGTAGCTAATCCAAGGTTATGTGGTATAGCATTTTACAGCTATTGCCAGAAAAGACATTATCGTTAGTTTTGAGCAGCAGTCTTTCTTTTAACAGGTCGCATAGCGCCGCTTGACCAAACTTTAATGTTTGCCACATCCCTGTGTCTCCTCTGTGTAGTCTCTACAACACCTCCATCTGTGTGTCTCTCAGTCCGCAACGGGACCTCAGACACACTCAGGGATATAGCTGCTGATGCGTGTGTGAGTGTGTGTGTGTATGTGTGATCGCACCACTGGTACAACAAAGACCCCCCCAGACACACACACACACACACACACCAACCCACTGTCTCAATTACAGACCCCTCTCCGGATAGTGGTGAGTTCTCTCAGTAGGCCCCGGCTTGGTTACACCAGCTACTATTAGTCCATACTACCTTCACTTCACACACTCTGAGTTTTCCTCCAATTATCCTCTCCAACCTGGGCTTTGTTGCCCGAGTTTTGTCTTGTGAGGTCTGGGCCAGACCCTTACTTACTGTCTTACTATTATTAAAATGTGCGCATGTGACCTAATGTTAACATTGCTTTACAGAGATGCCTGAACTGAGGGCTCACACACAAACACATGTTGTCAAACTCATATTCTTGCTCATTTTTATTCCTGAGGCCAGAAGAAATGAAAGAAGAAGAAATGAACATGTTGTATTTGCAACCATGGGTGGGCATAGATACATTTTTTGTCATAGCCTAATGCTTAATGAGCTTATGCTGGACAGCCCCGGCCCTGCATCCATGTTAGCACGTCACGTCTGATACAAAGGTTCGAAGACTTGTCTCGCCCCCCGTGGTGCAATTCGGCTAGGCATACATCCGCGCTAAAATATCAAGGTGAAAGTCAGCAGTTTGCGTACTATAGACCCAGCTCCCAACCCAACTTTGAGAATAGATTAACGGCGAGATTTCTTTTATCGCCCGATAAGAGTCTCACGTTAACGCAGCATGTTAACGCCGATAACAGCCCACCACTATTTGCAATATTTAAAATGTCAGCTTAGAGTTCAGATATGTATGACGGTGACAATGTTCACACATACAGAAGTCAGTTATTATGAGAAATGCAGAGGTCATGCAGAGAAAAAATAGATACAGTGTCTGCTTGTTGACTCACTTTAGCAGCAGTCTGGCACCTTCGTATAGCCACTCACATTTCATTGTTAACATGTCATATATGGTTCTTTCTTTAGAAGTATAGCTGAAAAAAGGGTTTACATCAAAATCATTTTTTTTTAAAAACACACTCACATACGTATATAGACACACACACACACACAAACACATTCACAGACTCCCTTTCTCTCTCTCACACACACACAAACACAACTGAAAAACACAATCTTGCACACAGCTGAATATGGCAGTGTATTTTCTTACTGCTGGGCAAGAGCGACAGTGTGAGACCAGCAGGCGCAGCGATGGTTCATCTCCTCCACAGGCTCCCACAGCAGTCCTCCCACAGATCCTCACTCAGACACCCTGTCCCAGCCCACAGGAGTCTGGATGGCTCCAGAAGATGAGCAGGATAAAGACGTTTTCTAACTGAGCCCCACAGCACTGAAAGTACAAGCTGAGCTGAGCACAAATCAGTTGAAATTTTTCAAATTGGTCAAAGTTTATGTCTACAGAGTTTTTTTCTTAAGGAACTATAGTTAGTCGTTAGTCACATGGGCTTACTGTTTTTCTATTTTTTGTGAAAAAGTGTGAACAACAAAGGTAAGGAATGTCAGATCCTCATCAGATTTGATATGCATATGGGCCAT
>JAVQKI010148957.1:0-10176 GCA_036025975.1 Nematalosa erebi
TATACTTGAAATTAAAAAGGTTGAAGTAAAAGGGTAGAGACTAGGAGGACTATCATAGGTTCGTCGTTAAAAAGATGTTAAAAAAAGAAAGAAAGAAAAAGAAATGTAGAACATAAAAAATAAAGATCAGGCAAGATTAAATTGTTTATAAATCCATCTTTTTTTAAATCCATCTGTTGGCACTCATCCATTTTGGCAACCGCTCCAAATATCCCTTCTTCATGCTTTTCTGTTTGCCAGGACAAAAGCGATAGTATTCTCCTTCCGGTTTGTCCAGTAGCAACCGTCCTCCGGACGTGTAGATAACAATGTGTCAGGCACTTTCTGATCCACCAGCATCCCCTCATCTAACCTTCATCGACTATACGGAACACCAAACTCAAAGCACGCTGCAGTTCACTCTGATTATCCAGCTGGAGAGAGAGAGAGAGAGAGAGAGGCGAAATAAAAAAAAATTAATATATATATATATATATATATATATATATAAAAAAAAAAATCAGACCAGTCCAAATCAGGCTAAGTCAACACAATGTCCCCAGAATTCCCCTAATGATTGGTTTCATCGCAATCACAGTAAGAGCCTCCTGCCAATGACAGTTTCCATCTACCCACATTCTCTCTCACACACACACACACACACCAACCTACCTGAGTGACTCCTGCCCAGTGGGCATTTAAAGGTCCGTGTCGAACCATGCCAGCTGGTTGGAGTCTGGGGGCGGCAGGCCGTCCATGAGCTCTGGGTTGTGGCTGAGGTCAGGCAGGCCGTCTACGGGGTAGTCGGCCGAGTGGGGGCCGCCCATGTCGTGCTCCAGCATGGAGTCCATGCCCAGGCCGTCCTGCCCGTAGCCTGGGTAACCACGGAAACTGGGGTCTGAGAGAAGGGGAGACATACTGGGTGAGCCATGTCTCGAAAGCACATCAGCTTCGAGCTGAAGACATTATCATAATGACACCACTAAAAATCATTACTTCACGAAACATTTCTAGGACCCTTAATATGATGGCACAGAACACAAAGCATACACAAGACATCAAACACTACAACGTAATTGCAGGACCAATACTCCTACATTATGAGAACAGGTTGGACTGTCCCTGCACCCTGTTGTGAGGGATGTTGACCTCTGACTTGAGCATCTTGGAGGGTTTCTTACCATCTGGTCTGTAAGCCAGGGGATCTCCCTGTGCGCCCATCTCCAGAGCCATGTCACCAGTCTAGGGAGGACAGAAGAGGCACACAGATGGTTTTGTAAGATTCATTAAAACAAAAATCGTATGACAAGACATTTTGTTTGCGTACAAACGCATCCCTCTTAAACAATAGCCCCGTCATTCAATCTTAAAATTATGGTCATTCTGTGAAGGGGAACAGCTGCCTGGTTTGTCTTCATAATAAGCCTCATTATGTTGTTGTTGGGCAGATGGCACTAGAAGGTTTAAAGGCAAGAGAACTCTTGAGCACTCTTGAAAGAGCTCTGGGCATTTCTTCACATCAGCACAGTTAATTCAGCTGTTCTGCATTAAGGTTTAAATAATTTAAAAAATGCAGTTGGTCAATCTGTAGGGCTGTATAGTAATTTCTCGTACCTATGACACGGGTTGAACTCTTTCACATTGTTGGCATTGATCTCGCCAAAAGGAAATAATGCCAATATTAAAACATCCATGACAGAATGCATTGCAGCATTAACATGCAATTCCAACATCGACTCCCCTTTCCACTGACACACTCCGACAGATGGGCAATTTAAAATATAAGTAAGTAAGTAAATAAAAAAATAAATATACTTTCAGGATCAACTATTCCAATGCAGCATTCCATCGCATGGAATAAAACCCATCAAGGATACACAATCACACACAGAGCCTGAAGGTTGTAGCCCACTGCTGTGGAATTTGCGTTACCTCATTCCAGGTCATGGGTTCCGTCCTGAAGAGGGAGCTAGTGAGCTCCACAGACAGACGCTTCTTGTAGTCCTGGGGCTTGTCCTCAGACATGCGGAAAAGCACAGCAGCCGCATAGGTGGCTACACACACACACACACAAACACACACACACACACACACAATTTGTTGTTTGTTTGTTTTTTTTTCCTGTGGTTACAGACAAAGCCTAACCATACTAACCATACTGCCCTCCTGTTCAACCCATAGATCAAGCCAAACCCAATCAATACTCTCAGCACAAATGCATAGCTGGCATGTTACCCAACAAAAAGGTCGCCTTGGTCAAGAGTTTCCACTTGGCTCTCGATGGACCAAATTCCAGAGCTTATCAACTGACCTTCCTCAATTACTTCCTTTGGATGTCTGATCGAGTTAGTCATAGCACAGCGCTCTTGCAGTGTACAAACTAGAACAGTACTCTCACAGTGTACAAAAAGTAGCAAAGTAACCCATCCTGGAATTTGTATAAAACTACAGAATGCCACAAAAAGGACAAAATGGAAAAATATAATGCTCTGCAATTTCCTTCATGACATTGGAGGAAAAAAATGTAAAAATGTTCCTGTGTGTGTCTGTGTGTGTATGTGTGTGTGTCCATACCAACTCCTTCGTTCCTGGAGTGCAGCAGCTCTGTGAGGGGTGCGGTGGCTCCCTCAGCCTCGATGGCCTCGGCCGCCTCCTTGTCCTGGGCCAGCTCACACAGAACACCTGCTGCCACACGCTGGATATTCTCAATGGGGGAGTACAGCAGCTACAGGCAAGATAGGGAAAAAAAAAAAAAAGTGAGTGTTTACTAGATGTCTAGGTTTCAAAAAAAAAAAACAGCCATTTAAATTTTTAAAAGGAAATTTGCTATCTGGCGTATGAACATAGGTAATGTTTTTACAGCTAGTAGTATGTGTGAGATTATGCATTACCTGAACAAACAGTGGAATGGTGTTGAGTCCTCTGATGACTACTCTGTTGTGAACATCCCTGGCCAGAATGTGCAGGGCTCCGGTGCAGCCTTCAACAATCTCTTCCATACGGACACCCTCCTGTAAGGACACGTGTGACACACACACACACCTCTTTAGACCTCTGAACGTCCTCTCTCAGGTTTCTCATGCAACCCTGGCACTTCAACCTTCATCTAAATAGATGTAATCAGTCACCACCAATGGTAATTAAGATTATGACAATTTAAGAAGCACATTTTCCTAAAAGCTGCTGGTTTGATTTTGCAAATCCATTTAAATAGAACAGACAGCTCTAACCTTCACCTTGATAATCATAATACAGACACAGGAGACACACACACACACACACACACACACACACACACACACACACACACACACACACACAGAAAGACAGACAGAGATGGAGACACTGTTCCTCACCACAAACTGCTGCTGGGTGCCGCCCATGGAGGTGCGCCTCTGGGTGTCCTGGTGTGCCCTGACCAGCAGCTGCACCAGGCGCGGAATGGCTCCCTGCTCACGCAGTGGGGCATGGTTGGCCGGGCACAGTGCCAGGTTACGGATCAAACCCACCGTGGCCTGCACGCAGGAGGATGAGTAGGGGCGGGCACACACACGCACACATATAAAAAAAAAAAAAATTTGTGTTAGCAGGGGACATGAGTGCCTATGGACTTGCCAATTAGCAGCAGCAGTAGCATCTGTTCCAGTTTTACACTCAAGCACCCCCAGCTGCCTTTAAATGGCAACTACATAGTGTTTCCAGCAGAGGGCGAGCTTCTGAATGCACAAAACATTTTCAACATCAACATGATAAAAAAAAAAAAAACTTCACATTTTTCACATTTTTATGTTCAGACAGTTTGTACAAAAGGATCCGGAAAGAGTGTTTTTTTCCTGCTCTAAAACATTCCACAGAGGAATCATGCGGTGACTGACTTTGTGCCCTCGCCATTATGGCCGAAGCGCTGCATTCAACATTATTCTTATCTGGATTCAAAACCCCCACTACCTTTTGACTTTTAGGAAAACATCCATGTTCGTGTCCTTGAGTTACAGCCACTGACAAGCACTGTTGCATGACCGTTTACCAACAGTAACTTTGGGCTGAAACCGGAATCCTACATCAACTGAGCAGAGCGAAACCTCTCGCTTGTGTTACATCTAGATATTCTGTTCCATTTGCATCATGTACAAGAGTACAGAGCATTACGTCTCGGCTATGTACTGGTGCAAAACATTTTGAAGTCCATGCAAGGCCATAAAAAGCCGTGGTTTCGAAACAAGATGCTGCCGCAGCTTGAGAACTTGTACATCTATTTGTATCATTTGTGTACCTTGATCAGTGGCCAGTGTGAAGGTGGGTGAAGGAGTTTAACCACCACGGGCAGGCCGTAGTGCAACCGCACGGCATTCTGGGCCATCTCAGCGTCCTGGTGACGAGAGGTGAGGTGACGCAGGGCGCACACGGCGGGCTCTGTGATGTCCTCGCGATCGCCAGCACGCAGGACTGTTCGCACCAGTGCCTCGATTCCGCCAACCTGGCAAAACACAAAACAAAACGTCAGAATTGCATTTATGAATGGCCCAAAGTTTCCTAAACAGACACAAGTCTCTGTCCACTTTCAAAACACACTATCAAAATCTTAAACTAAAATTTGAGTCATTTTGTTCAACATTAATCGAATTGCCAATAAAATCTATTTTCATACACAAGTTTGTTTGAAGGGCTTTGGCTCAAGAGAAGTTAGCATGCTGAAGCTGCATGCTACAATATCAAACACATCCAAACTACAATTACAAGTCAGTCCTGTACACGGAACATGCAAATACACTTCAACCAAACAAGCTAAACTTGAAACCCCTAATATTCAAATGCATTCATGGCAGGTGTGGAGCAATCATCAAAGTGTCCTCTACCTGGCAGACCATCATCTTGTTCTTGTAGTTGTTGCAGGTGAGGTTGGAGAGGATGCCAGCAGCACATGTCACCACGTTGATGTCATCAGAGCCCAGCAGCTGCACAAGGGTTCCCAGAAGCCCCTCCATGCCCTCCTGCAAGTGCACACACACACACGCACTTTAGAACCCTGGGGCTAAACGCATACCATTCCTATCAGCATCAAGAGTGTGAGTTCCTTAAATAACCAGGGCCTAAGTCCTCTCTAACCTACAGCCAAAATTGGAAGGAGTAGAAAGAGACATAGTGTGTGTGTGTGTGTGTGTGTGTGTGAGATCCAGGAAGGCATTACAATTCTTTCGTAATTTACTCAGTTGTGTGTGCTTGTGTGTGTGTGATCCCAGTAGTTAAGGCATTACAATAACTAGGTACTTTGTCTTGGTATTTAGACAGGTCAGAGAGAGAGAGAGAGACACTGAGCGAGAGTGTGTGTGTGTGTGTGTGTGTGAGTGTGTGTGTGTGAGTGAGTGAGTCACAGACAAACCTGTTTGGTGGCAGCGTCAGAGAGATTTCTAAGGGTCCACAGACAGTTCTGCACCAAGCGCTGGCTTGGGTCAGTCAGATGGAGGCCCAGGGCCTGCATACCTCCTGAAACATCCATAAACAAACACCACCCACAGTCAACAAATGCCTGACAAGACTCCACATATTTATACACTTATTACTTTTAAAAACATTCCTCAGACAACAACACACAAGCATGCGCACGCACACAACACCCTTCCTAACCTGCGTCCAAACACAACAGGACACTAATTTGACTTGATTACTTTTTACGACGAACAAATAACAAACAATAGGACACACTCGTACTTGTGAAACATTTCATGACTTTCAATCTTGTGTAACTGGAGTGGAAAATAAATCAACTTGTCATGTCGGTTGTTTGTTATTCTGGCACACAACCATGAAAGTTTTTGGGCCTTCTCACGAAACTTTAAAGACAGTCCTGCTGAGTTGTTTTTTTTTTTTTCCCTTTTTTTTTTTTCATATTACTCCAGCACAATCATACCTTCATCAGACTGAAGTCACCTTTGAAAACAGAGTGCTTAAGGAAAAAAAAAAAAGGGCCTCCCTGTTCTCACGCACAGGCACAAATGCCAGTTTCACATGAACCCTCAGCCAGTGAGTCAGAGTGAGTCAGTGTGTACACAAACACACGTGGACACACACACACACACACACACAAACGAAAAAGCGTGTGCAGACTTGCCTGCCTCCACGATGGCGGGTTTGTTGCTGGAGCAGACGGAGAGCACTTTGAGCACACGGCTGGTGGTCCACAGGAGCTTCTCGTAGGTGTAGGTCCGCATGATATTAACCAGGGCCTGAGGGCCGCCACTGGCCAGGATGATCAGCTGCAAAACAACCGCACCGTTTAGACCTCAGGTAGGACACAATCATGTGTTTCTATGTGTGCGCGCGAGCGCGAGCACATGTGCACGTGTGCGTATGCGAGACAGTGATAAAGTCCAAGTGATAAAGCAAATCATTTTTTCACCTTCTCTGTCCTTGTAATATAGGGCATTTGGCCGGCATAGAGGTTTACTTTACTTCATTCCGGTTTACTTCCGAGTATTACCGCATGTTTGAGACTGCATGTATGAGTAATCCTGCATGTGATCTGTGATTAATTTTCACAAGGCTAGTGGTTTGCCAAGACTGACTGGTAGGAAAAGCATGGCAGTAGTTTACATATTCACAGTATATTGTTATATTCATACATATCTAGCTGCCTGACTATTACCTGGACTTAATATTTGATTTTGCTAAATATATTTAGCCATGAGGTTTACAAATGGGGGAGGGTTACAAATGAGAATGCCTCCTTACATCAGGATTGAGATCTGCTTTATTATCAGTAATATTTAACAAACTGTGGTTAATCATGAGTGAGGTTAGTACAAGGTTTTATTGTTTTAAATTAGCCTAAAACACTGACCTGAGGTTTAGTCACAGTGTGGCTTACATTTGGGGAAATTATTGTAGCTTTATCATCCAGATGTGTATGTGTGTACACAGGCATATTGCTTACCTTGCTTTCCTGGTTGCCGTAGGCCAGGATCTGCAGGCAGTCAGTGGTGATGGCAAGGAACTTGACGTTGGTCTTGCTGAGCAGGGCCACCATCTTTTGCAGGCCCCCGGCCAGACGCACAGCCATCTTGGCTCCCTCCTGGTGCAGCAGCAGATTATGCAGCGTGGTGATAGCGTAGAAGAGCACAGAGTCCACTGGAGACCTACACACACCCACAGAGAGACAGACAGAGAGGCAGACAGACACAGACAGAGAGAGAGACAGACACCAGTTAATGAACCAGTAAAGCACAGCCACAACCAGTCAAAGCCCGTCATTGCCTTTGTGTATTGCTTCTGAGGTGGTTTAAGGACAAATTTGAGTCAAGGGACAAATTTAAGTCAAATCGAGTGCAGAACCCCTGTAGTTTTGTTCCAGGAAGAAAATGAAGACATCTGCTCTTCTATCAGGAGATTTATCACTTCCAAAGAGTTAACTACCTCAGGTGAGTCAATAAACCAAATACTGAGTAATCGAACACACCCAACCTAACATGATGTAACATACATAAACAATGAACAGGTTTTATTGTCTGGTTATGATAGTATTTGACCCTCATCCAAGCGTGCACACTGGGGCTGTCAGATACAAGAACAGTACCTTTTAGTGGGCAGACGAAGGCGCGTGTGTGTGTGTGTGTCTTCTTACCCCAGCATCTTGACGAGGGCGGGGATGCCTCCAGACTTGAAGATGGCGAGCAGGCCCTCGCGGTGGTGCGAGAGGTTGTGCAGCGTGCCAGCCGTGCAGCGCGCCGTCTCCACGTCGTTTGTGTTCTGCATGGTGCGCACCACCGCCGACACCATCTGTGGCGAGCGCATGATGGCGTGCCGCGACGCCTCCTTCTTGGAGAGCTGGTGCACCATCACCGCCGCTTTGTTCACCACAACCTGTGAGGGGTCGCCCCGGTCAAGAGAGGAAGTTAGCCGGATTAGTCAACGGTAATCCCGCAACTAGACATAACAATAGCGTGCAAAGGAAGGAGCATAAATGCATTCAATTCTATTTCGACTGTAGCTGCAAACGGATTTGATTTGTTCTGTCTGTTCTGTCATTTGTATGCGTTCAGTCTCATTGGTTTAACACTTGAAACACTTAACTTAAAACTGAAGTAACATCTATATGAAAAAATTTCCTTTAGCGACAATGTAGTCACAGCTACTGTCAAAACTATAACAGAAATCCTTTCCTATAAGGTAAGCAAACACCCCTTTTAGACAGTGGGCTGTTACATCTTAATTACAGATAATACTTAGCAAGACACTGGTGTGTGTGTGTGTCTAACCTGGTCCTCATCGTTGAGTAGTTTGGTGAGCTCGGGGATAGCTCTGGTGGCCAGTTCGGCATCATCCTGGTAGTTGATGAGGTTGACCACGGCGTGCTTGAGCATCTGCGAGGGCTCGGCCAGCTGCTGCACGTTGGTGGGGTGGGCAGAGTCAAATTGGGCAGCTGGGATTTGGATGCCCTCCTCCAGGGTCTCGGGGAACATGGCGGCACGAACACGCTGGGCACGCGTCATGGCATACTGCCCATCCATATCTAAGACAACAGCCAATAGGAATTGGTTAACACACACACAGCTTCCGTTAACATAGCGACTTCTAGTAAACACCTGACTTCAATCTTCCTTGAATAAGTCAAACTAAACAAAGGAAAAAAAAAAAATTCTCATTAGACTTGAAAGCACATCTCCAACATCACAAAATTAAACTATCAATCATCTCTCAAGGCTTATTTCCTCCCATTCTCAATGTGTGTGTGTCTTACCTGAGACCTGCTCAGGGGTGTAGGGTTGATTGAAGCCCATCTCCCACTCGTAGAGCTGCGGGTCCAGCTGGTCATCCTCTGGGTTGGGCTTGCCGCTGAGGGAGGGGGCGGTGGTGGTGGCCCCGGAGTGGATACCTGAATCCAGGTAAGACTGCTGCTGCCACTGGCTCACGGCAGCCTTGGCATCAGGCTCCATAGCCATGTCCAGCTCCATCAGATCAGCTGATGATGAAAGACAGACATGTGAACACACATAATGTATGAAGCTGTGCAGACAGATATACAGTCAGAGAGAGAGAGAGAAAAATGCAGACACAGACAGAATTTAATAGGAGGAGAGGTTTTCAGCTTGTACATTTAGATGAAAAGCCAAATTGCACTGATCTGGTTCCCTGGTTTAGGCAAGGCAACACCTGTGCGTTTATTTCTGATGTCGAGACACAGCACCTGGGCTTTTATTTTGATCTAACCTCACGTGAGGTCTTTCAACAACACATATATTCCCTCATTTTGACTCGACACGAGTCAAGTCACCTTCCTGTCATTTCCATCAGCGATAAGAGGCTTTTGCCTGGGATTACCCACTCAAATTAATTTAAAATCTGCAGTCGTGCTGCTGCTGACCCAAATAGCAAAAATTAAGATGGAAACATTTGTCATGAGCAAGAAAAAAATAATCAAATCTGAAGACCTGGCAAGACAGTGCAGCTGTGGTCAAATTTTACAGTTTAACTCTTTCAAGTCTCTAAGAGTGAATCAAACCCTGACATCTAACAGCTACTGTGCAGACATCACTATATACACATTGCAAGTATCACCACCTACAAGAACTTCAGTATACCCCAAAACATCTGCATTTGTGCACATGGGTCCTCAAAGTCTGTGAGTTTGTGGTAGTATGCATGTCAGCAGACAAGCTTAACTCAGTCAGCATTTGAAATATATATACAAAATGTCTACAGCTTTCTGTGCCCCATTCATAACCTTTTATCTAAACGCCGATAACCACAGTGTTGCAGGTAATCTAATAAGTTCTCACATCAGGAAATCTGGTTGTTCACCATGAGGGCAGACATTAGGCTAATGAAATTCTGCAATGTATAACTAAATGCTTTGAATAAAAAGTATGTACTTAATGCAAGAGCAGCATGAAAGGTTTGGATTTAGTTTTTTCTTTTGACCAGAGGTTTTCAACATTCATGCATATACACAATTAACACATAAATAAACATTTAACACACAAAAGGGTCTCTAGACACAAAATGTGACCATGGTCTCACTCTCTCTCACACTCTCACACACAGACTCATTTAGCCTAGCCATGTCGATGCAAGCAGGCCATCCTTAACTTTTAAAGAGACAAGAGGCTGCTGACACTCACCTTGGGTGGCCATCTTCCCCTCGCGAGTCACTCAGTTGGCTGAGTGTTCACACCTGCACAACAGAGAAGAGAGTTTGCTTTT
>JAVQKI010149096.1:0-13706 GCA_036025975.1 Nematalosa erebi
CTAAGCTGTTAAGATGAAAGCAAGCATGAAAACATAGATGGCAATTTATTTATTAAACAATGTTGTTTTCTCATTTTCTATCTCACATGTAAATTTTCAAACTTAAATATTTGGCGTTAGGAAAAAAAAAAACAATAACTAGGCAGATTTATTTACTTTTCAATGAATATGTCATGGTAGCCACTCTGGTTCTTCTTGAGCTAGGGTGCTCCGAAGGTTCTCCTTTTCTCTCAGAGCTGTGAGCAAAAACTCCAAGGAACTCAGCACAGGCCGTAGTCCACCTATGTTCCCACTGCCTATTACACGTTTACCAAAACGTCCGATGGGTCTAACGCCACGTCCCACATACCAAAAAGGGTCAATTTCAGGACCTGTAAGCAAAATTATCATTAAGTTTCAGTTAACTGTGAATCAGAAATGTAGCAACATTACAGGCAGTGTTTCTTTCAATACACATTTTGTAAAATTCATAAAGCAATCACATCTGGAGGTCATGGACTTTTTGAAAATATATAGTTTATGCTGTTTAACTGTTCTTTAAGTATATTATGTTGGCCAAAATGCATCACCTGTCCATATGTAGGCCTATATAGAAGATTTGTGAAATAAGTGAGTACGTACCCAGGTTAAACAGCATAAACTACTGTACATATACATCTGAAAGCCTGTACCCTCTACATGTGATTTCATATGCACTGAGACATGTTCCAACTTCTTCCATACCTTGGACAAAGCATACGCTTGTAATGTATTTTAATGGCATTAAAACACGTAAATTTTTAATGGACAAGCTATTCATGGGGCTGGAATAGGTAGTGCACCCTAGATTATAAGTGTTAACTAATTCAAATTCAGCCAGACCTTTCAAAAATGCTTGTCTCATTGGGAGGTGTATGTGGGTGTGCAATATAAGCAACCTGCCCACAGTCAATATTTCATAATGGCTATTTGAAGAATAGTGCTGTAATTAAGCAAAAGTTCATATTGGTTGCTATGTAGTAGGGATGCAATAGTTCTAGTTGTGTACCAAACCGTATGATACACCCCCTACAGTTCAATACACAGGCATGAATTGCGGAATTTTGGTACATTATTACAATACTATCTCTTATGTAGTTTTCTGAAACTTGCATATCATGCAGCAAGCCTTCACAAATGGACTCTGACACACTGGGAACTCTGCATCTACCTTCCGCCAATCAGCGCGCTTAATGTAAAAAGTGGTCCAGCGAGAGAGAAAGAGAGAAGCTCAGCTCAGCTGACAGTGAGAGGTATGCCCCCCATTAGCGATGACGATGACCAAGCTAGAGATCCACTCGGAAAGACACTGCAGGGTTTGTAATAGATGCTGAGATGTGTGAGATTTTTGGCACAAGCCTAAGACCGTTTACATAAACAAAGCTGCTGCTTAGCCTACTGGAGTAAAAGGCGGTATTGGTAGCTAAGTTTTTACCAGTATATAGTAAAGGCTATGGGCTATGGTAACTGGAGTCGTTGCGAAACTCGATGCTTTGCCATGTTAGTTGCTATGTTGGTTGCCAGATTTTCATCAGCAAAAAGTGGGTGATCTGCTGTTGCTAAGATAATTGAGATGGTTGCTAGGCTGCTAGGGTAATTACTATGGTAACTGAAGTGGTTGCTATGCTGGTTAATATGGTAATCATGGGGGTGCTACATTGGTTGCTATGTTGTAATTGTAAAAATGGTTGCTTTGTTGTTCCTAGGGTACCTGACTGTATTTAAGTCGGCTACTATCAGAAATAAAGGAGTTACTATATTGGTTGCTAGTATAATCATGTTGCTTGCTATAGAATATATATATTTCATTGGTTACTAGGTAGGTGGTGGTTTATTATAGTTGTCTGGAGACATCGTTGAAGACATCTGACAGTTTGAATGGCTAACAGTTAAATAGTTGAACAGTGGGCCCTCAGGAAGACATCACAAGTGACTGGGGCAGAGGTAGCCATACTTCCTGTGATGCTACATTAAATTTCGTGAGCAAGTCAGAATGGCCAAGGTTAAGCCTGCCTCTCAGAAGGCGGGTAGTACAGTACGCTGGCCAGACTATAGTTGCGAAAGCCGGGCTAGGGCAGAGAGTGATGCACTGAGGCTATCATGAGATTTCGGGTGAGATCTAACATGACGGCCATTTGAACAACAAACATAAACACAGGATTACAGTATTCCTCTTGGTTCTGCTTATTCCCTCCGTTTGCACTAGATAACTCTTCTCAACAAGACAATGGACACCTTCATCGACAACTATTTTTATATAACTTGGACATTATGACTTCTGAACCCAGCAAAAAATGCCCAAAAGGGCACTGGTCCACCGAAATAGACGAGGAGCCACAGCAACAATAACCAGCTTAATTCACATTCATCGAGGTCAGTCTGCTCTCATCCATAAAAAGTAAACATGTCATCCTCAAACTACTCCACGCAGATATCAAAGACTTAAATGCCAGCACAGAATTTTCACAATCACAAATCGATGCATTTGTACAAGATAACGGAGAACTAAGAGGAACTGTCACAAATCTATCAACCCAAGTAACACATCTCACGCGAGACAATCTCATTTTTTCAAGAATACCACTACCACAAGACAACATTACACCCAACATCCCAGCGAATGCAATCAAGGAATTCATGCAATCATCTCTGAAAATACCACAAGCGACAGTCAACAAGATTTCATTCCACCACATCCACCGCCTCACCTCTAGAGACAATAAAAAGCCACCTCCAATAATAGTTAAGTTTAAACACTACCAGCATAAAGAACTGGTTAAAAGCAAATGAAAAGAACTGACAGGCACTACATTTGGAATAAACGATCAATAGGCCTACCCCAAAGAAATACAAGAATGAAGGCAAGCCACCTGTCTGTGGCTATCCGGACATTGTTTTTCCAGCTACCGCTAATTTCAGATTTACGGTAGGCCTACCCATAGGTTTCTATTATGCAACGTAAACAAAAACTTGGCAAAATCAAACTTTGTCCTGTGAAATATGACATCAACCATTTCACTTTTATAATACACTAAAAAATTGTGTGTAAACTTACAAACAAAAAATCTCCGGAAATCTGAAATACTGGTTTTGAGATATCACATTTGATCTCTCGTAATCTTATACATTTGCATTGTTTAATTATTTGTGATCTTCTAATCTCAGTTTTTAAGCCTACAAAAATGAGGAGACTACTACTTTTTACTATTGATTTTTATTGTCTTCTTGTTTAACAGGTGAAACAAGTGTTTCATACTATTCTATGCATAGACGTAAAGGATGGCTTTTAGTCCTTGAGCCAGAGGGTTGGTCAGTACCATCTGAGGGCAGTAAGGCAAACAGTGATTTTTGGAATGATATGTAGAAGATAAATAATAGTATTGTATTGGTGGTAGCTTTGTATGTTAATACCCTCTTTATGCCTATTTTAAGCCTATGAAGGAATATATATTACGGGTGAATAGGGTAGTAGAAATAGATATCCCCACAAATACTCAGCTGATTATTTACATTGAGACAGTACTTTTTTGTCTAGCTAGTTTTCTGTAAATAAATAGATGATCCTCTTATTATTATAACAATATGTTTAAGGAGTATTAAATGACTGTTCATCTATTTTCAGAGCCACTGGAGGATAACTTAGAGCCGATGTCCGAAAAGACCCTCCCCTGCTATCCGTGAAATTTTAACATGACCCTTCACAAAAATTAGAAAAAAAAAAAGCATGGCCCTCACTAACTTCCTTGAAGTTACTTATCTGCAACTGTGCCTTGCAAAGAGACGTAACTTCTCTTTCCTAACTTTAAGCGATGATGACTGTGAGAGTCAACCTCTGCTTTCTGATCTTACACACCACACTTTAACAAGATGGTTGGGATTTTAGTAGATTTACTCAAAAACATTGTTGTGGAAACACAATACCATGGAAACTAAATCCACACTTCATGAATTTTTACCACATTACTTCAAATTCTCCTTTACTAAACTAGTACGCCTATTCTCATAAAATAAAACATAAAAACATTGAGACCATTCAACAAAGCACATTTAAATTCAGCACATAAACTGGTAGCTATAGCCTCGTCACTAGGCTTCCTCAGTCATTGTAAATTTTAGGATATACAGTAGGTAAAGCTGCCGAAGTTGTTATCCAAAACTCCATTTCTCAGATCCAATTTGGGTGTGTGCGTGCTACCACTCCTTCCTTCTCAAATCCCTTAAAAAGACTATAATTTGTAGCCTGGTTTTCACCGACTATTAAGCTCATCACACAAGCTTAGTCTGGCCAAGATGGCGTTCTACCGGCTTTCCTAGAGGCTACGTCGATCAAATGCCTCTGTATCCTACTGAACGAAGCTACAACAGAGACACTTCAGACCACTCATTCCGGTGACGTATGTAGGCGTTAAACCCGCCTCAATCGCGCCAGGGGGAAAAGCTCGCTTCCCATTTGCTGCCGGGATTTTAGGTGCAGGAAATTTCGTAGAACGGCAGGTTGGCCACACTGACTTGGATGCAAAATTTAATGTAGCGTCACAGGAAGTATAGGCGGGCCCAGGCTAGTAATTTTATTGACCAATCAACTAATTGAGTAATTGAAATAATAATCAACAAATTAAACAAAACCACTTGTTCTAACCAAGTTCATTAGTAAGTCTTGTGTTTCCACATCTGCTATGTTTGTAAGGTGCCTACATGGTAGCACCTGCCAAAGGCCTTAAAATCATGTCGGAAAATGTAAATGGTTTAGGTGTTGACCTCAACAGTTACTTCCTGTCACAACGGCTAAACTGTCTTTGTCTCTTTAGGTGATGACAAAGTGCTACGTTCAACTAGCAGACAGCAAAGATTTACTGTCAGCAGACTTGGAAGTCCACTGTTGGCCCAGGGACAAAAACCACCATCTATTCCTATCCATTATTTCAACACGCAGGCAAAAAAAGAACACAGATAACACAATGGCGCGAATCAATAACATTAAGTCCCTAGTGGTCAGACGAGGTATAAATATTACTTTCCATTATAAGAAAAATGGCTGCAGCAAAAAGGACACATTCCTCTAAAAATGTCATGTTGTATAGAGGGAACTAAGTCTTCTCATATATGGTGATTGATATTGTTAGGTTCCCACAGGAATATGTCTAAATGACCTCTGGCTCACTTCAGTCCATTTGGCACGTATAAACACACACACACACACACACACACACAGGTGGAGCAAGTCGTCCATTTCTCAGCTGGTGACTACGGTATCCAACCTACCCCTATGACATGCTCTCCATCAAACATCCTGAACACACACACACACACACACTCTCTCGCTCAGTTTAAGGGATGTGCTATTTCTGCAATTCTTCCTGTCGCCTCCATCTGTCTGCATCACGAGGGGGCTCACTGTCATCTGTGAAGTAGACCACTCCACTAGGCCTGGCTCTTACGTGGGGCTTAATACAGCAAACTGCTGCTGCTGCTGGAGCAGAAACAGCGACAGATTATTCTTACTTCCTGTACAGCTTTCATACAGGCAGCATGAAGGGCCAGCATTTTTAACAGTCTTCTTTGGGGAATGTGACTCAGACTTGCTCTATATAGTCTAGAAGGGACTGTTTTTTTGCATGCTATTTAAATGCAAAGATGTAACCTATTTGTAAAAAATAAACAAAATCCAAAAGAATTCTTTTGAGGGAAACCCACAATTTGGCAACAGAAATTCTGAGCACAGCTTCTATAAATGCAGCTGTGGCATACCACTGAGGCGACTGCCACAAACACTTATGTTATGGTGACATGTTTTAGGTACTGTATGGTCAGGTAAGGTAAAAATGTAGACTAAATCTAGCTACAGTAATATTCTCATTACACACCAAAATGGGGGCCCAGTCAGATCCCAGATGAAACGATGGCATAGTTTTAATATCAAAAGTGGCAGTGGGAGCAATCAAACAGTGGGGCAATGCCAGCATGTGTAAAGATGAACTATGAAGGTAAATGCACTTTTTTATCGCTTTGCAAAGGTGGTGGAGGAATGCTTAATCAGTGCAATTAGGAAGCTATGACAGGTGATACCAGAGAGGCTACCTGCCAAAAAGGGAATAAAAATCTAATTTCCTGTCCTAGTATCTTCCCAGCATCTATCATGATCCCTGTATGCCCCCCACATAATGAAAAAAATTGAAATTCTTGTGCAGTTCCTGCATTCACATCTAACTAGTCATCTTACCCCAGAAGATGTCTCCTCCCTATCTGATTGAGGCCATCTGTCATTGCTTGGCAGCGCATTCCTACTCCTCATCCATACGGAAGCCTAGGCTATATCATCTAACCTGGCTGATTAATTGCTCATGGGGTTTGTGATTCTGGCTGCAGTGCCCAAGACATCCTTCACAAGGAGTAGTCTTCTGAAGTGTTCAAGATTGTTTATGCCACAGACTGCGTTTTGAGATGCAGTCTTTCAGCAAGCACTCCCATCAGTCTCACAAACAGCAGCGGTAATTCAAATCTCTTTCCCAAACACAGCCATAATGAATGGAAAGGGGATTGCTTCAAATTTAATATCCTCCTCTGAAGCAGGGAGAATAACACTCATTACAGCATGCAGAAGCTTTTTGTGTCTTCAGACAAAAGTCTGCAACAAATCTCTCTGGCCGGTGGTGTCGAATAATAATTGAAGCCAACAAAACTTTAAACAGAACCCACACAAAACAGGCCTAGTTAAAAATCCAATTCAATTTCTGGGCGCACTGGTTGCGCTCTGTGCTCAGTGTATTCCCTCCAGCTCCACTACACACACACACACACACATCCTCTCCTCATAAACCCACATCAGGGAACGCTGTCACAAGACAAAAACACCAGACTGCTAACAAAGGAAAGGGTCACAGTGTCGTGTAGCAGGAGGAACTCAGCACTGTTCGGACAGGAACACACCAGAGGCATCTTGGGTAGGCCAGGCATTTTAACTTATCGATAGAGTACCATGGCGGAGTGATTAACCTAAATTTACTGTTCAGTGATGAAGAAGTCAACAGGAAATGATAAAAAGAGAAATGTCCCACTGTAATTTAAAATTGGATGATGAAAGGGTACTTTAGAACAAGTCATACCTTGTGAATGCATTTCGAATAGACATTTTGTTCAAGACTGGCAGGCTTTGCTGTTAACTGCTGATGTATACGGCCCATTTTTATGAACACAGATATGAAGCTACCATTTAGTTTGAAGTCATCAATGACCATGAACTGACAAAATGACAAAAGAGTGGGGTGATGCAGTATGAGTGATTATGGCCCACAAATGACCTCATGCCTACATTTAGTGGTGCATGTCATTCTGAGAGCACCCACTTCCTGGATATCACAATCAAAGCATGTCTCTGAGCAGAATTTGCCACACTAAAAAATGTATGCTCTGTCTATGCAAACTGAATTTTATACAGGGCTGTACCGCTAAAACAGAGAGAAAGATATGAATCCGGTGATTATGGTAAAGAAGAACACATCACGCAGTATCTGATATTTAAAAAAAACAGAAATGCAGAACATAGAAGGTTATTATCCCATGTCTGTATAATAATATCAGTGGTATTAATTGGTAAATGTGTATAAGACTGTTGGATTTGTATACTGTATGTTATAAAAGCAAATGTAGCATTGGACATCTATTTCTGAAATGTGTGAGGTGGTGTGTGAGGTGGGTAGGCTGCATGACTTGTGTTTAGCCTCAGCCCTGATTGTATCGAAAAATCAAAATTAAGCAGCCTGGTTCAAGATGAGATCATAATTAACCCATTTTTAGAGAAACTCAAGAATTTCTATTGTTGGCCGACATCGGCTTATCTTGCCACAGGGCAAATTGGACAATGGAGTGTAAAAGAGTTGGACTGGTCTTTGTCAGCCTTTTTTTGGTATGATTTGGTATGACATCTGAAATTAGCATTTGTCACGTCACAGAGTGATGCTGTTTTAGGAGGGCCTGTTGGGTCCTATACAAAATTAACTGTATATTAATACTGAGTGAGAAGACAATCAGAGCCTACAGCTCCACCCCCTCATGGCTGTTTGAAGCAGGGCCTGTCATTTCTGATTATGTCAGTAAGCAGGGAAGCTGGACCCTGCACGTACACAGACAAGCGCATACGCACACACCCGCACCCACACACTAGAGTGTGCGCGCGCGCACACACACACACACACACACACACACACAGACACACACACTAAAGCCCACAGGGAGCAGTATTCAAGCTGCAGCTGCTTTCGCCGAGACAGAAGAGGACAATCCAGGGTCAACCTTTTCTCTCTCCCCTTCCTCCCACTCTGTGTCCACATCTCTCTCTTTATCACCCTCTCTCTATCTTTTATTCATACACACACACACGCATGCAGGCACGCACGCACGCACATGCACACGCACACGCACACACACAGACACATACACACACTCACATGCACGCACATACACACACACACACACACAAAGGAAGGAAGCCTTTTCCACTGAACATTTTTTTTACATTCACTGCAGCTACCTGAACATTTATGCAATCATGTCAGACCGACTGAAGTGAGTCAGCACTTCATTTCAAAAGAGGCTGTCTTTCAAATCAGTGTTCTGAGCAGTCTGTTCTTTAGCCCATGCCCATTACTTTGTACCATTAAACTAATCACACTTCCCCACATCTACACATAATGCCTGTTAATTCTATGTCAGGCAAAATTTTCTGTCAGCTTAATTCAAATTCTATGTAATAGTCTAAATCTTTTTCTGCATGAGCTGATAAATGTTTATGCACTAGTTCCCTTTAGGTTGCAAAAAGTTATGTAATCGACATACAAGGCGGTCAGGATGAAGAGATTGAACCCAAGCAGACGGCACAGAGGCACAGAGCAGCGTGCAACACCATCAGTCTCGAGTGCCATCCTACCCAAGCATCAGCATGTTCAGCAGGAGACGGCTCGGCACCTGCTACCCATATGGACCATCCTGCCATCTCCCACAGGCTGTGTCATCAAAACAAACAGACGGAAACCACAACACTTATGTCCAAAGGCAGGCACACCACAACACAATCACTTTTGGCAGATCGGCTTTTTACAAATGGGTTATTAGGAAGCATCAGAGCTTCAAATCTGTCCACAGAAATCATTATGAATAATTAAGTTATGGATTCTAGGCAGACTTTAGGCATAAGAAACTGCTACACGTATCCACAGGTTTTCCCCCTCCTGTTTCCTTGGAGGTTGACAAGGGCTGATGCTGTTCCAGAATGCAGCTGCCCTACTTGCCACATGCTGCTAATCTATCCAAGAAAAACAAAAACCAAGAAAACCTTTTCCAATCCTCCAGAAATTCCCCATCAGAGTGCAGTTGCCATCTGTGAGATGCACACAGTCTCCTTCCCTTTGCTGATTTCCTGCCTAACCACCCACTAGCTTTTAAGCATTTGAGGCCTGCACTTACACTTTTTTCAGTTACTAAAGCTCATGGGTACTGCTCTTTTCATGGATTTTCACTTCAGATTGGGTTAGCCTGTAATTAGGGCAATTCTTCGGCATTTATAGGTCATCCTCTTCTAAGGAAATAAAGTGGATGAAAGGACTGATGCCAGAGGAAAGACAAATGAAGGTCATGGTTGCAGATAGGGAAAGAGGATGTACGGGATGGGCTTAAATGAAAAAGTAATGGAAGGAAGCAAAGATAATGCGGCCTGCCTGTCACCCATTGTCAGCATAGATAAGCTGAACAGCAATCTGGCAAAACCCTGATATTGATTACATGGATTCCAGCTGTACCACTGTTGGCAAAACACAACCAACAGGATGAGCTGAGTCAGTGGTTTTTAAAACATGTGGGCTGCCAGCTGGAAGTATCCAGCTGTAACCATTTTGTTTTAATAGACAATGCAGACTACACACAACAGTGCTGCTACTACTACTACTACTACTACCATTGCTAGCAGTAGCACTGATTATTATTATTATTATTGTTGTTGGCAATAATATTACTTGTACTAATAATATTATAACATGCAAATGTGAGGGCATCTGCGTGCTGGTCTGGTTAATTAGCAGTGAGAACACTGGAGAGAGGGCTGAAGGGATCCTTCTCACCCCCTCCAGGCTGGGCTAGAAGGGAGGATG
Organism: Nematalosa erebi; assembly: GCA_036025975.1. Classification (NCBI taxonomy): domain Eukaryota; kingdom Metazoa; phylum Chordata; class Actinopteri; order Clupeiformes; family Clupeidae; genus Nematalosa; species Nematalosa erebi. Next base: position 10,158 of record JAVQKI010149096.1, read on the forward strand.
ACTCAGCCGGTACACTGCGCACACAGTACACTAATCCCCTCCAACTGGTCTAAAAGGAGCAGCGAACCCACTGGGGAGAACAGCCAGGGCCAGCGGAGCACAATCAATCTGAAGAGGTTGGGTGGTGGTGGGGGGGGGATAGCAGTGGAGAAAAAATCAGTCTGTTTTAGCAGAATGGTGATTTAATCTGCCCCATGGAAAATCAACAGGCCACGTCAGTCAGTTAGGGTCGTAGGATAGACCGTGAAAAATGATGGGGGTTTTGGAGCTGTTTGGCGAAAAGCACTTCTCATTGTCCGCTCTGGCACTGTTTCATCTACAATACTATAGTAAGGGAAGCAGTGTACACAGAGCTAGCTTTAAAACAGATGATTCCTTTAGGCAGAGACACAGCACTGCAGTCATGAATGCATCTAGCAGGGAATGAGATTATTGTTGCATATCTCAATGAGCTGTGAGTCAATAATAATCATTTGAAATTAGGCCTGATGCTGGTCTGGTGCTTGTAAAAATGTAATTAGCAAAGCACTAATGCATTAATATCAATGGTGATTAAACACTTGTGAACATCCTCGTTACATGGTTGACAATGTTATTTTAAAATTAACAGAATAAAACAGGCTTACATTATAGTTATAAGTATCCACATTGAGAGATGTTTGGTACTTACAAACCTCAATGCCTGCAATCTACACTTATCACTAGAAGGTGCTGATCCTGGGCTTCATAGCAGTGAGCAGCATCCAGAGGGGTTTATAGCAGGTCAGTAGCTAAACAGAGGTTGTAGCCCACCTCTTCTGGTTCAGATTCAGATTCGCTCTGGTCTCCACTCTCCCTAACCTTCGCCTGTACCCTTCTACTCATCTTAACTTGTTTTTACAGACATATTTCTGGGGAGAAGATTCTTGCCCTACATTTTTTGTCTAGAGGCAAGGTGTGTTCCCATAGAAGCCATCATTTGGGGAGCCAGGAGGTGTGACCAAATAGTAACACATGACAAATCACATCAGGGCTATTTTCAGAAACAGTAACAGTAAAAGAACCATAAGCTTGTTGCTGCATTGTGTTATACAATTCCAAATACCCTAAGCTATTGAGGTTACTAATCCCGCTTATTACACGACTACGTATTGTCGTCATAAACAGGTCATCAAAGCATCGTTTTCATTGCTTCATAGTCATTTTAATGATTGACACAGATAACCGCGGAAAATAAGTAGTCCGTTAACTTACAGCTGATTAGTTATTCGAACAGTCTGTTTCACTTTCCTTAACAGTGGTCTGTTACACTAAGCAAAGTTCCATTATCAAGAAATATCAGACCTTGGTCAGTCCCTCAGACATGTGAATAAAGCATTTTACAGCATTATGAAGAGCTACAGCCAGTTTAATCCCAATGCGACACAATAAAGCATCACAAAAGATAGACAGATTTTTTTGTGTCATCCAAAATCTGGCCTGCCTATGTATGTGATTAAACACACAGACAGACTGATTAACGCCTAGGTCGACAACAGTGTGCTAGCTGCTGGTGTGTGGTGACAGATGTCCCACTCTTCATCTCTATAACCCCAAACACAGCCTGCTGCAGACAACATGCACGCGCCAATGCACACACACAGCAAATGTAATGTGTTGTGTTCTTCTGAATGTCCCCTGGTGGGTAGCAAACACACATTGTCATCAAAGCATCCTGCCCTGTTTTTTTCATCCTGTTTTGAGCTCTTTATGCTGGGACGGACCTGCATGTCAGACCACCCTTACAGAGGTTTTTTGGGGGACAAGTGGACCCCTAAACAAATTTTTGTCTGAAAGTAAGCTACACAGGCTGGTGAGAAAAACTGGTTCTGTTGTTGGCATGAAACTGGAGTCACTTACATTAGTAGAAGAGGCCTAATATCTATACTGGACAATGACCATCATCCCCTGCACAAAACACTCCCCAGTCAAATGAGTATGTTCAGTGGCAGACTCTTGTCCCTGACATGCTCAGATGACAAGATGAGAAGGTCCTTTGTCCCACGGGCCATACAGCTCTACAATGCCACACAGAGGAGGTGTGAGACACACTGGTCTGCTTGATTCTACACCAGACAGTGACCCCCACGTCCTATGCCTGGACCTCTCCTGGTCTACTTTCTACGCTTCTAGAATAGGCTCTGCTGTTGCTAAACTTGCAGGATCTGAAACACAAGGTCCAGGTAACAAGGTCCAAGAGACTGAAATCGAAATTATTGCATTTATTACCAGCTTGTCAGTCAACCCAACACACAAACATGATGGTCGCTGGTTCGTTTTCTTTGGTTTGCAAGTAAATTTACATGGATTGAGGAAAATGTACAATGTTGTTGCTGTTTTTTTTTTTTTTTAATCGTTGACTGTAGGGGGTGATCTGAAGATTAGGCTAAAGTGTATATTATTGCGGTTCATAACATGTAGCCTACTTATGCCTACTCTGCCTAGAACAGAATCTGCACTGGAAATGTTCTTGCACTGGGGTTACCATAGCATCCCCCTGTGCATTCCACACTACTTCCACACCAAACAACTTAGTACCCTAAATGGCACACATGAAAGGATTTTACTTATTTTTATAATGTAGGCCTATATATGTCATGTGTATCCCATGTTGTGGAGGTTTAAGGATAACAGAATTTCCTACAGGATAATGAAAGTATTTATTTATCTAGCAATCCACCTGTCCCTGCACTTGAGTCAGTTCCTTGGTTTCAACTTGGCTGCATGTGACAGTAAATAACCCTTTGTTATTGTCAGAGTGGTCCTCCTTGCATTCACATGAGGAGATAACTTTAATTATCATCGCAACATTATAGTTACGGTTAGTGTACAGGCTCGAACAAGGTGTAGGGTTCTGTAAGAGGTGAGCCAGACAAGGACAACGGATGACCATGAGCAATCTGCTGACAGTGGCCTTTCTGGTTTGCTGCCCCTAGGTCACAGGCTGACTCACTGTAGTCCTGCTTACCCTTGAGATCAATCCCCTCCCAGAGGGGATACTATTTGCATCAGTTAATTTACAAACACCATTGTGAAAGGGCTCTGGTGGTGAATTGGTGGTTAATGGATTTGTGCTGGTGTAGAGAGCACCAGTTTGTAAGCACTTGCACTTTAGCTCAAATCAATACCTCACTGGATGCAAGAACTACTTTGTATGTTGAGCACAAATTGACAATTGGCCTTACTTGACTTTTTATCATGCTTTCATCTTCTAAGTGGCAGACCATCTCACCTATTATTTTTTTGCAAATGGAACAATAGGTGCACCTATTTATGTTCATATTTATAGTGAAAGAAAAACAGACCACTGTGTAATCATACAGTAAGACAAGTATGATGCTGTATTCTCTGTGTGCTCCTGCTTCAACATTCACAGTAACTCCCTTGTTATAACACCATTAACTGCATTTGAATCTACTCTGAGTGTGATGCAGGTTATGAATATCACCATTTCTCAAGGATAACCAGATGCTTTCTTCAAATCCCTCATAAGTGTGATAAGGCCTATGATTTCAGGGTTATGTCCCTCTA
>JAVQKI010149431.1:0-10759 GCA_036025975.1 Nematalosa erebi
AAATACTTTTATTCCATTTGTTCATTAAGTTATTCTTGTTAGTTGCTAGTTATATAGTAATCACATATGAATGAGTTACAAGCTTCCAGTGCACAGGTGCAGGCCTCTCAATATGCAACATGACTGATCCTGGCATCATATATGTCCTATTGATCCTATTGGTCTTTTATATCTTTCATGTCTTCTGTGTCCTCTCATACTCAGCCCTAACACTGCCAGATCACTCCTGCCAATCAAGTCACCTCCATCCCCCATCCAATTAGAGACTAGAGGTAAAGACCACCCCTCCACGGCGCCCAATGATACTGACAGGATCAGCCCCTCCCTTGAAGTGTGGAGTGAAAAATGGCCAACAGAAGGTCAGAGTCTACGGCTGAGCCCTTCCCCTTCCAGCGAGAGGAAGGTCAGGTCAATCTCCATCTCAAACCCTGAACAATACTCTTCCGCAGCCATGACTGCAGACTTTGAAGCACTGAATCATGAGACAGCTACCGGAAAGCATGAGTCAGCAGATCCATCCCATAATAGCAATGTCAAAGGCTCCCCATCGTCATGGTCCAAGGACAGAAAGAGAGCCAGTTCCACTGTGGAGGTTGTTAAAGCGTCTCGTACCAGCAGTCAAATAAAAAGAAAATACCAGGACCCAGTTTTGCTTCAAGCCCGGCTTCAGTTGACCAAAACTGGGAGGGTGAGAGACTCTAGCTCCAGGCTCCCAGGCAGAGGTCTGGAGATGAAAGGAGAGCAGGCCGTAAAGAGAACCTTGAGGGAAAGTGCTTTCACAGCAGTGGAGAGAGACTCTAAAAAAACAGAACCTGTCCAACTTACATCACTAACAAACAAGACAGCACCCTTTCCCAGTGTGAGAATGTCAAGGCTTCAACCACCCACCACAAGGACCCAGAGAACCTGGAACAGCTGCAGCAATGCAGACTCAGCACAGGCAGCCAGACAGGTCCTGAGACAAGCCAAAGCATTAGCCACTGTTTCACCATCACTGGCGCACAAAAACACTAAGGGAGAATCCACTTCTCACCTAAACTCTGCTGGTCCTGTTGTGGGCTACGGTGGCCCTGTAGGCCTACAAGGACCATGCAGACAGCATCCTGACCTTCCAGGTCATGCACAGGGAGAGGCTAAATCTAGGTGAGAGTTGCCTGGCAAAGAACCAGTAAAAGTTCCACAATGCAACACAACATTATGATAATTCTTCAACCATAACAATAAAACAATAATATATGATCAGATAGATATGAACAGATATTATATGGAATTGCTTGCATTGTTCACTACAAATTCTTTTAGTTTAATTTCTCAGTTGTTATGCAGCCCACTTTGGCCTAGTAGAACCATACACCCATGAACTTTGTAAATATAAACAATCAGCAAATAATACAAACTATGAGCACCAGGCACAGGTCAAACCACAGGTCTAACCATCCTTCTGAAATCATTTACTGTATTAACCATGGCCAGTAAATCTACGCTATAAATGTTAAGGCTCTCTAGGTCATCTGTGATATAAATGTTATACATAACAATAGATAAGGCTCTATAGGTACCATCTTGGGGTCATGTGTTATTTTTTTTCCTCTTTTTCAATAGCTATCTTTCTTGCAGAGATTCGCCCGTCAGTCATAACAGGGCCAGGCCACATCAGGACTGCAGTTTACATGCAGAGCCAGAGCAGAGACACCATGAAATCACCACATCTCCTGATGCCGACCCACCAGATAGGACCGCCCAGCCCGGCAGCTTCCCTTTGAAGAGCGACAGGTCGATGGAGGAAGCAGCTCAATTAGGCAGATTCCTGCTGCCCCCTGCCCGGATCAAAGAGGGGGAAATGGGAGCTGACAGCCGGCCGACATGCCTGGCACCAACTCAGCCATGCGAGACCTCAGCTCGAGTCGCAAGCTGGACTAACAGACGGGAAAGGGAGGATGAGAAGGAGAAGGGGGAGGGGGAGGGGGAGGAAGGTGTGTCTGATGATCACCATCAAAACAGCCCCACATGCTTTGAAGGGGAGTCCACAGTGTGTCCTGTAGTTGACAGCAGTGACTGTCATTCTGTGAAGGGTGGGTTGTTTGCAGAACATTACTCTGCAGCCAAGCATGATGATGTGTGCAGCACTGATGCAGCCATGGTTGAGAGCATTGCTGACACTTTACTGTGCCCTGACCCTCCTCACGTAATAATAACAACGTCCCCAACCGGCCAACCAACAACACCTGGCAGCGAACGTGCCACGAGTGCTCTAGAATGTTCTGCTGGTGAATGGGGGGCTCAGCGGCTCCTGTTGTCCACAGACAGTCATCATCAGCAGCAGCACTACCAGCACCACCACCACCAAAAACAACAACAACAACAACACGCACACAAACAACAACAACACGAAGACCAGAACCACCACCACCTGCAGGGTTCAGTTTTGCTGTCCCAGCCAAGCAACAGGTCACCCCAGGCTGCCAGACAGTCGTTTCGGCTGGTGGGCTCAGACGGTTGCAGGCACACAGCAGCAGACACGGATTCCCAGTCTGCCCTGCCCACACTGGACCCCCTTCTAATCAAGCCATCTGTCTCCCTGGAGATGAGAGCGTGGCAGGAGGGGCCCACATTAGGCTCTGGGGTGTGGGTAACTATGGGTGAGTGAGTGAGTAAGTAGCATGGCATGTAGCAAGTGTTTGTATGGAGGAGTAGAGGTTTTAGAATATGTTCTAGATTTGACAAAAGTTAACTTGCTTTTCCTTTGCATGTTTGATTGTCTAAGTACCCTAACTTTACTCTTTAAATTTAAGATGGCTGATTTTAAGAGCGTTTTCGTTTTTTTTTCTTGATTGGCACTACTTGTACCGAAAAGAGAGTTAAGGAAGAAGTGTTTGCACTTATCAGCTAAATGGCAGGCATGGTTACAAGTTACGAGATAAGCAGGAGAGTGCGCAACAGGCCGGTATGAGGTCTCTCTAGTGAGCAAACAGGTCTCCCAGACCCTAAAGGGCGTGTGCCCGGACACGCCAATAAACAAAACGCGTGAGACGACAAAAATGTGAGTATGCAATAGACTGTCTTGTTAAGATGGTTGTCATGACGCCCTTGTGCATGGCTGTACATTTAATAGCTGTATGGGCAGTTGAATATCTTGCATAACATGACTTGATAAAGGCCTCTGAAGTGGGAGTCACTTGAATGCACAGTAGTCTTCATCTTCGAATGAGTCTCTTATTTATGCTACATTAAATTTCAATTTAATTGGCAGCGACTTGCCCTTTTTAAAAATGATTAATGTGTTAATAGAATATAATTCACTCTTAGAAAATGTGTGTTTTAAATAGAGTTATAAACTGCATACCTTTTGAAACTGTAGTATTTTCATAGCATAACTTGAAATGGTCTGGCACAACTTCCGTTTTAAGCCAGAGACACTTGTTTAAGCCTCAAAGCTGGGGCTTTATTAGGAGAGATTCGGGGGCATATGAGCATGCGTGCTGCATCCAAGTCTATCGTCTCCTTAGCAACGCTAAAAGGGGAAGGGGGGGGTTGAGCGCGGAGCACAGAAAGAGGCGAGGACGAGAGAAGAGGTACCCAGACGAGTCACATGATCTTTCCCAAACATAGGTCTATCACTCTGCCTTCAGTGGATATGGTCGTGATTTCATTTAATTTTAGCAAATAATAGAGGGAAGCCAACATTAGCGAGCGTGGGAGCGGGTTGCAGCCTGCGTGTTTTCAAAATAGAATCCGGTGATTGAACCATACGATTTGGTAAGTCTCCCTGAAGCTTAGCATCATCCACCTTGTTCGCGGTACGTGGGGACAATGGGTCTTGACTGAAAAGCATTTGAAAGAGGGAGATCTCTGATTTGTTTCGCTAGGCAATTTGCATTATGGCTGAAATAAGCAAACGTTACACCGTAACGCATTATCTTATGGCTTGTAGTAGGATGGCCCATGATGTTTTAATGCTAGCAATCAAAGCTGTGCGTAACGAAGTAGTAGCTAAGAAGTGGGCATGCTGGCCCGGCGTATTGGCCGTGAGACGACCTCTTTAAGATTTTTAACTTCAGCATGAATTGTCATGCGTGACTTGGTAAATGAGCATCGCGTTGATTGTTCTACATTCAGAGAGATTTTGGTTGCTAAAAATGTGTGATGATCCGCGGGAATCGGATCAGAATGTCTGAATTGTAAGCTTGCACAGAACGTAGCCAGTGTTGAAACGCCCACAGTATTATCATATGTAATTTACCTATTTTATAGATTTTTCGATATGGAATTGGAATACCTTCACATTAATAGTTGCCATTATTGTCTCTTGATGCGGTCTGGTTCATTTTACTGGCATGCTTTAGCTTAGTAGTCTCCTGTATTTTCTTGTGGTTTATCCAATTTGACATAATGTGATGCTATATCCCTCTGTGCAAGAGCAGATTGCCATGCACCTCAGATTTCCTTGCCTGCCTGATTTTGTGACTGTATTTGTTTTGTTTGTGTGTATGTGTGTGTTTGTGTGTCTCTGTGTGTGTGTTTGTGATCAGACATGACAGACATTGCCCCCCCAGAGGTGAGGCCCAAGCCAGTGGTCCCAGCCAAACCCCCACATGTGGCCCCACCCCCGGTCCCCTCCCACCCTCCCCCTGCGTCCTCAGGGGCCGGCCTGCGGGGGTCAGGGGGATCCACCCTCCTTGGGTACATCGGCATTGACACGATCATTGAGCAGATGAGGAAGAAGACCATGAAGACAGGTTTTGACTTCAACATCATGGTTGTAGGTGAGACAGAACAAACCAGGGTTTTGTCATTAAACAACCCATCTCCTTTGCCTGTCAGCTCTACTGTAATGTGTTAGGCTGCTACCTCTTTTTTTCTGTCTCCTCTCTCTCTCTCTCTCTCTCTCCCTCTCTCTCTCTTTCTCTGTCTCTCTCTATCTTTCATACATGAAGGCCTTTATTCAGCTGTTTATGGCTTGCGTGTTAGACTAAATTAAAAGAGAATCCTAAAAGGTCCTCCATCATGGCCCAGTTGCTATTTATGGCAAACTTAACGTCCTTGAATTCCTATTGTCTCTTGGTTCACAGACTGATTCTCTCACTCTCTCTCTCCCCTCATTCTCTCTCCCTGTCTTATTTGTCCCACCAGGACAGAGTGGCCTTGGCAAGTCCACGCTAGTGAACACGCTCTTCAAATCCCAGGTTAGCAGGAAGAACAGCGAGTGGGGCCGTGAAGACAGGATCCCTAAAACAGTGGAGATCAAATCTGTGTCGCACGGTATGGCATAAATTAGAAAGAGAGTGTTTATGTTTGCGTGTGTTTGTGTGTGTTCACGTATGCTTGTGTGTGTGTGTGTGTGTGTGTGTGTGTGTGTGTGTGTGTGTGTGTGTGCTGTAAGAGAGAAAGGAAAAAGAGGGACATAGAAGGAACAAGTGCGAGAAAAGAAAAAAGTGATGGAGAAGCAGTGAGAGAGAGAGAGAGAGAGAGAGAGAAGGGAATTGAGTCCATAATGTCATTATTTATCTGGGTGAGCTATCTGGGTGAAGCCAGTGTGTGGTGCAGGTGTGACTGGTGAGGATGACATTTAAAGCATAAGCCACACTGAAACAGAAATAGGTACACCTCACAGTCTCTCTTTAGATGTGTGTGTGCCGACACATACACACACACACACACACACACCTACCTCATGGTCTCTCTTCAGGGGTCCCATCTGGAGTCTTGTCTCCTACAGTCCACTGACAGGGCTGGCACACATTGTTTGTCTCACTGACGTGGCACTGAGAAATTCGGTGCCCCAGGGCAGGGGAAGGGCCCGTGGGAAAGTCACGACTGGCGCACGTGGTGCCCAGCAATATGCCGTGGCATTTACAGGGTGAAGTTAAAAATAATGAATGAAAGGAAAGATGTATAATTGCCATAATTAATGTCAAATACAGCGGGAGCATAGCATTGCAGAAAAAAATGGCAGTGACTACTTTTTTGAATACTTTTGCAAAAGTGTTGCAAAACACCGCTTGTAAAACTCTTGTAACTACTGAAGAATGCAAAATAATAATAATGAATATTGAAATATTACAAGATGAACAGGGTGTGCTGCTGACCACTTGACAGTGTCTCAGCGCAAATAGCGCAAACAGGCGGCTGTAGAAGAAGAAAAGATAGTGACTGAATTCCATTGCTCCCCCTTAAGCTCAAAGCCCTGAACCCTCAAAGACTTAACTGACTGTGTGCTTGTTAAAGCGTGAAGGGAGATGGCTGATGTTGACCTGAGCGGGATGGGTCTGTGCTCTCTCTTTCTGTTTCAGTCATTGAGGAAGGGGGCGTTAAGATGAAACTGACCATCACAGACACGCCAGGCTTCGGGGATCAGATCAATAACGACAACTGGTGAGTGTGCGAGTGGCTAGTCGATTTCCACTAGGGTCTGGCTTAGCCGCTAAGCTCTTTTGTTTTTTATTTATTTATTTAGCTTGGGTTGTTGGGGTGTTAAAAGTAAGGGAATTATCTCTTTAAACACCAACACTTAAGCTGGCACTTAAAACCCTCAAATGACCAGATTTGTTTAGATTGGCTTTACACTGCGAGTTGTCAGCTTGTTTGCGACTCTTTGTGAATCGACTGAATATGAGTTGTTAGAATTTTTGTCTCTTTTTGGGTTTCATTTCACTTATCTGGGTGGCTTGTTGTATCTTGCAACTCTGCAGACAAATACTAGCTTGTATGGCTAAATCTGGTACATTAACATTAGTAATTAATCAATTGTTAATTAATGTACACTTTCCGTTTTACCTAAACAAGCATAAACATAAAATGTTAGTCATTTTCTGATTTTCTTTCCCTGCTTCTTCTAAAGTTGGGAACCCATCTCGAAGTTCATCAACGAACAGTACGAGAAGTACCTGAAGGAGGAGGTGAACATTGCCCGCAAGAAGCGGATCCCTGACACCCGTGTCCACTGCTGTCTCTACTTCATCGCCCCCACAGGCCACTCGTGAGTTAGGGCATGCTGCCGTTGCCGCAATGTAACAACTACTGTGGTTAAATGCTGAACCTCTGGTGTTAGACACATGCCCTCAGTAATCATGCTCAGACTGGCAGGGCTCCATGATGCGTCATGGTGCACAAGTTTAGACAGTAAATGGACAATGTTGGGCTGTGAGTGTGGAAAGGTTTTTACTTTACTTTAGAAAGTTGTGGATCAGTATGAAGACAGGCAGACATGCATACATACACACACACACACACACACACACACACACAGATACGTATGTCATAACAGATTCCTTGGTTAATGCAAGGTTAACAGATGTTTGCAGACACGCACACACACACAAGAATGTCATAACACATTGGTTCTCAAACTGGGGTCCGGGGACCCCCAGGGGTCCGCAGCACGTTGCCAGGGGGTCCGTGAAAAAGTTTGCTACAAAGTATAAACTTGTCTTATAGCCCAAACGCTCCTCCACTGTCAAATTTGCCAAATGCAATAACATGTCTATTTAAAACTATTATGGTTTCAGCAAAATCTGTGTCTAGAATAAGAGTTTAAAAGCATTTGAAAGAACACACGGTGAACACATCTTATATGGTTACATTTTTGTTGGGATTATGAGGGGTCCTTGAAAACATTTCTCCTCCATGAGGGGTCCCCGGCCTAAGAAAGTTTGAGAACCCCTGTCATAACAGACTCCTTGGTTAATGCAAGGTTAACACATGTTTGCAGGCACACTCTCATACACCCCCCCCCCCCCCCACACACACACACACCTCTCTGTCTGACTCTCTCTGTTTGGACTGAATTTATAAAAAAAAGTATTTTCAATTCATTTTTTCCCAGGCTTAGCAGTCTGACAGGCTTAGGCCATGTGTGCAGTAAGCTGTGCTCTCAGAATGTAATCCTTCATCATCAGTCTCTGTCTTTCTCTCTCTATCTATCTATCTCTGTCTCTCTCTCTCAGGCTGCGTCCATTGGACATTGAGTTCATGAAGCACCTTAGCCGCTCGGTCAACCTCATCCCTGTTATTGCCAAATCAGACACGCTCACGTCTGAGGAGAAGTTTGAGTTCAAACAGAGGGTAAGCTAATGAGAAATCGAGAAAACAAAACAAGAAGAGAAATGTTGTTTCAGATGTTGAACCTGTTTGCATAAGTGCATAATTGAATTAAAAATGTGCTAGCTTTTTTTAATACCACCATGCAACAGTTAGTCCAGTGAATCTCCATATGAACCAATAGACTGAGAGACTGAAGTGGAAAGGGAAGGGAGGTTGCCCTTCCCTCACTTTTGAGGATGAGTAAGTAAATAAACACATCAGTCTCCAGCAGTACTAGGTGTGAAGGACCCATAACAGTAGCCTTTGTTTCTTTGTTGGATATGAGGTATGTAATGTACAAAACAATGGAACATCTAAATAGAAGGCAGTGAATAAGAATGGACCCGCTTTGTGTCTGACCTAAGGGCAGCATGTGGCATTTCCACACAAAAGATAAAAGATGCACGTTCATTCAAAGCAGTGGTTTGTAATAGCCATGTCCTCTAGGAGTCTGACTCATACACTCCAGTGATGGAGAAAAACTGTGTTTTAGGTTAAAGAAAATTATTATTTTCCTCGCCCATTAATTGAAGAAGAAACACAGAATCATTTGGGAAGAGTCCAACCATAATCTGTAAATACTGTCTGCATCTGCAAAATTCTGCAACATATAAAAAGGTCACCTAACACTCACAGATAACATAGAGTAAAGGTATCAGAAAACGGCAAGTTTTTCAGATGATAAAAGTAGCAACACGGACTTGCAAAGAGATCAGAAATCAATCACCAGATCACGAGTTAGTGATGTCACTGCCGGTCCATCAAGTCTTACACAGACTAATTAATAGATCATTAATTGTTTTCATCCATCAGGTGAGGAAGGAGCTAGAGGTGTGCGGGATTGAGTTTTACCCTCAGAAGGAGTTCGACGACGACATGGAAGACAAGAGTGACAACGACAAGATCCGGGTAAGAGCTGCCTTCTGCTGCTGCTAAGCTCTTTGGTTAAGACAGACTTCATTGTCCCTCTGTGACGTGCATGAGATATTGGGTTTCTTTATCACTTAAAATAATAATCAATAATCATTTGAGGGAAATTTGATCTCTGCATTCAACCCAATCATGAATCAGTAAACTACACACAGCACACAGTGAGGTGCAGCACACACTAACACACTGCTCCCTGGGAGCAGTGAGGGGTTAGGTGCCTTGCTCAAGGGCACTTCAGCCATGGTCCAGCGATCCGGCCACCCTTCGCTTACAAGCCTGAAGCCCTAACCAGTAGGCCATGGCTGCCCATGGCTTGCTTTTACATCCTCTTTGTCCCCTTTACACCCACTCCCCTCTCTCTCTCTCTATCTCTCTCTCTCTCCCCACTCTTCTTTACTTCTCTCACCAGTATGTTTCTTGGCTATCTTTCCCTTCTACCTCGCTCTCTCCTTCCTTCTCTCTCTCTCTTCTTTCCTTCTATCTCTTCCTCCATCACGTGGCCTGGTCATGAAACCATCTCCACAGGGCCATGACCTCATGAATCAAAGTATGTCTCATTAAACTCTCTCTCTCTCTTTCTCTCGGAGTCAGTTTTTCATCTTTGACTTTCTCGCAGGAGGCATGCCCTTTCAAGCAGTGGCCGGAGATAAAAATGTGTCTCATTAAGTTCACTCTCTGTCTTCTTAAATCAACCTTTGAAAAGTCCAAGTCTTGCTCATTCTTAATTTCTTTCTCTCCCCCCCCCCCTCTCTCACAGGAGGTCATGCCCTTTGCAGTTGTGGGCAGTGATAAGGAGTACCAGGTCAATGGCAAGCGGGTCCTAGGACGAAAAACAGCATGGGGCATTGTAGAAGGTGTGTCCACTATACCCACAGGAATCCTTGTTGTGTGTGTGTGTGTGTGTGTGTGTTTGTGTGTTTGTGTGCAGGTGCAAGTTTCCCTTTTCTGCTGATGTAGGGCACCCACGGGGGGCCAGTGACCGTTTGCTCATTGGCAAAGAGCGGGGCCCATGCGGGTAGTGTGGGCAGTGTGGGCTAGGGCCAGCCCACACCAAACCCTATACCACGTGGGCACCCTACATCAGCTGAGAGTGGGCCGGACAGGGGCCTGTGAAGGCTTGTTTGCTGGGTTAAGTTCCTCACTCACAGAAGAAACCCTCATTTACACATAGTCTTGTTTTATTGTTCAGCTGTCAGATAGTAACCAAGTCAGCAGGTCACAAAGAGATTTTTCAGTCTTATTGCAATAACCACTTAGCCTGACAAGCAAGGTGGTCTAGATTTCTAGGCTAATAACCACTCTGAGATGTGGTTGAGACACCCTTAGATCATGCGATTCCTTAAAGTTGTAAATGGCAGGGAATTGCTTCTAGCCACCTCTACCAGAGGGGATCTAGTCACCCAGCCTGGTGTGCCTAGTTATAGTTCTGTGGTATAGAACTGTTCAGCTGTTTAGAGGGCTGATCAGACTTAGCTGGTTTAACAGTGAGAGCAGTTAAAATGTACTTTACCCTATGGTCAGAGAGGGTAAAAGCGGAGCGAGAGGCACAAACGTTCGTTAAGTTACGTGTTCTATTTTCGCAAGGGGGAGGGGGGAAAATCCCTTTTTATGCAGACCAGAATCGAGCCCTGATACGCTGATACAAACGATCATTAAAAAGTTTATATTGTGACGTATCCACTTATGCAGACCGGAACTATTCACGTTCGCTCCCACTATAACGTATTATGTTGCTCTATCTTGGTCAGTA
>JAVQKI010149442.1:0-11577 GCA_036025975.1 Nematalosa erebi
AACATGTATCTGCTGCTGGACACCTTAATTTCCTTCGGGAACAATAAAGTATCTCTACTCTACTCTACTCTACTCTACTATGTATGTGTGAAAGAGAGACAGAGAGATTGCAGCCTCTAATCTACCCTAGTCTAGTCTTAATAACCATTAAACATAATCTTACTTTTCAATTCAGGCACAATGCTTGTAAAGATGTAAATGTTGAGCTCCATTGCATTGGTCTTTGTGGAATCCTCTCTAATTGTTGCCCCCTGTGTCTCAACCCATGTGCACAGTATTACTACTCCGTACGCGTGTATGCGGGACAGGAGCCCAGTGGTGTATGGGTAGGCTGGGTAACACCAGACTTCCATCAGTACGACCTGGCCTTTGACCTTAGCAAAGTGCGCAATGTAACTGTGACTGTTGGAGATGATAAGGGCAACATTCATGACAGGTGAGGTGAACAGATGAATTTGAATAATTAAATATTTATTTAATTTCTTTATGATGGTCTTTGTCAAATTAGAAATTACTGGCATTGTCCTGTTAACAAGTGCATTCTTGCTATTTTAACCTCTCAGCATCAAGCGTAGTAACTGCTACATGGTCTGGGGAGGTGAATTCGGTAGCAACACTCAGCAATCTCGTTTTAGCCAAGAGGACTTGGTCATTGGCTGCCTGGTCGATCTGGCAACAGGTCTCATGACTTTCACAGGCAATGGAAAAGAGATCAACACCTTCTTCCAGGTGAGTATCAGCATGCTTTTAAAGTTATGACAAATGATGAGGCTGTTTTCATGTTTTAACTCTATATATTATTTTACTCACCTCATGTTTTTTGGGTCTTTGTTCAAGGTGGAACCAAACACCAAATTATTCCCCGCGGTATTCGCTGCTCCTTCAAGCCAAAACATGCTGCAGTTTGAGCTGGGCAAGCTGAAGGTATGCACATCTTCAGTGTCCTCTTTGCCATCTGTGTACAAATTTTAATATTTTTATTCAGTTTTCCAATGACCCCTTTTCTTGTGTGCTTTCAGAACATCATGCCCATCTCGGCGGCCATGTTCCGCAGCGACTGCAAGAATCCTGTGCCTCAGTGTCCTCCTCGGTTGAATGTGGAGATGCTGACCCCGGTCATCTGGAGTCGCATGCCCAACCACTTCCTAAAGCCCGAGGTTGGCCGTGTGAGCGAGCGGCTGGGCTGGATGGTGGAGTGCACAGAGCCCCTCACCATGATGGCCTTGCACATACCTGAGGAGAACAGGTCAGTCCCAGTTTCAGGGCCCCAGACACAAAGACCACTACAGACTGGAATTGAAATGTCGAAAATAAGCCATAATAATTGAAAAATAAATGAATTATCCTTTTACCAATCACTGTCCAAAGACATTTTATTTATTACTCCTGAAAATATGTTCATGTCCTTGCAGGTGTATAGATATATTGGAGCTGTCGGAGCGGTTGGACTTAATGAAGTTCCATTACCACACGCTCATGCTCTACTGTGCAGTGTGTGCCCTGGGGAACAATCGCGTGGCCCATGCACTATGCAGCCACGTGGACGAGTCCCAGCTCTTCTATGCCATAGAAAACACATATCTGCCTGGTCCTTTGCGCAGTGGCTACTACGACCTCTTGATTAGCATCCACCTGGAGTCAGCTAAGAGAAACCGCCTGGGCACCAATAGGGAGTTCATCGTGCCCATGACCGAGGAAACACTCAGCATCAAACTGTACCCAAGTGAAGACAAGTCTCACGCTCTGCCTGGCGTGGGCCTCACAACCTGTCTCAGGCCAAAACTGCACTTCTCTGACATCAACTTTGTGGGCACCAACCCGGACATCTACACACTCAGTCCCATCTTCCCCTTACAGGTACAAATTCCACATCACTCATCTGTGTGCAGTTCTGATCCTGTGCGAGAGCAATGATTCTGTGGCCACTTCTTGAGTTTAATTATGTTTGTTTATGTCCATGTTTGTATTTGATGTATTCTCATGAACACTGTCCTCCATAGCTAGCCATGACTGGATTGCATTTTGCTTTGCGTTGACAGGAGCTCAAGACCAGGTCTCTGAGCATGCTCACAGAGGCCGTGACTGATGGCAGCCAGGCCATGCGTGACCCTGTGGGAGGCAGCGTGGAGTTCCACTTTGTGCCCATCCTCAAGCTCATCAGCACCCTGCTCATCATGGGCATCTTCAACGATGAGGACACCATGCACATCCTCAAAATGATCGACCCCAACGTCTTTGGTGCCAAGAAAGAGGAAGAGGAGGAGGGCGAGGAGGAGGGAGAGGCCAAGGAGGAGAAAGAGGAGGCCAAAGAGGAGGAGGAGACTGCTCCAATCGAGGAGCTGGAGGACGAAGGGGTCGGGGAGGAGGAGGAGGAGGAGGATGAGCTGAAGGATCTGGACAAGGAGGAAGGCCTGGATGAAGAGCATGAGAAGGCTGAGGAAGAGGAGGGTGAGGGGCAAAAGGTGGATCGAGAGAAAGCAGAGGAGGAGAAGGAGGTGGAGGAGACCGGAGAAGCTGAGGAAAAAGAAGAGGAAGAGTGCCCCGAGGAAGGACTTCTTCAGATGAAGTTACCTGAGTCTGTCAAACTACAGGTATACTTGCTCCATTACCGATTAAATGGCTTTTTTACTGCTGCAGTTTGTGATGGGGGCTGTGTTTATCAATGATTCATTGCCGCTCTCCTCCCTGTCATGTAGATGTGCACTTTGCTGGAGTACTTCTGTGACTGTGAGCTCAGGCACAGAGTTGAAGCCATCGTGGCTTTCTCCGATCAGTTTGTGCACAGTGTGCAGTCCAACCAGCGTGAGCGCTACAACGAGCTCATGAGAGCGTTCACCATGTCTGCTGCAGAGACCGCTCGCAAAACACGCGAGTTCCGCTCACCTCCTCAGGAACAGGTACCACAGCCCTCCACAGCGACTTTGTCATATTTCATGTTTCATGTTCCAAAGGTCATGAGGACATTAATTCCAACAGATTAAAGCTTGTTAGCACATTAAAACACATTATCACATCAAAGAGTCATGGTCATGGTGATGGTCATGTTTCTTTCATTCGGCCTTTCTAGGTTATCATGTTGACTAATTTCAAGCATGGTCCAGAAGAAGAGGAGTGTCCTGTTCCAGACGACGTGCGGGAAAGTCTTCAGGAGTTCCACAATGACCTGCTGAACCACTGTGGTCAGTCCCTTAACACTGGACACACACATACACACATGTAGACTTACACATACACCCCCCAAACATACACAAACACACACACACACACACACACACACACACACACACAAATACAAATCAAACCACCACTCCTTTAATAATTTTTGTAATGATTTTTTTTTTCCATTGATTCTTCTTTGTTTTCTCATTTCCCCACTACAGCTACAAAATTAATGAAAAATACAAAAATATGCTGTTGTTTTAATTGCATAGTTATATAATATAAACAAATATATCTAGAATGTTGGAGAGAAGACAAGTTGCAAAAAATGGTAAAAGCAGCACTGGACATTGAGCTTTCTCTGCTGCAGACCACCAACTGGTTGTTGAATGTTTAGAAGGTTTACTGTCCATCTGTCTCAGGTGTGCACATCGAAGAGGAGGAGGAGGAGGAGGAGGTGGACACGTCTCTGAGTGGCAGACTCTTGAGTCTTCTGGAGAAGGTGAAGAGCTTACGGCAGAAGAAGGAGGAGGTGGAGGAGGAACCCGAGGAGGAGCCCAAGCCTAGTCAGTAATCAAGCAGCATGCCAGCACAAGCCCTCAGAACCCACTAATTACCTTCAGAAAACCAGCCTTGACAATGCATGCTATTACAACACCAGGATTAGATCACATAGAATCATTAATCACAGTCACAAAACATTCCTACTCAGTAAAGAATGCATTTCAGCATTAGAGATGCAAAATAATAACTTGGTCAAGAGCAGATGCCATACTGATAAAACCTACCCTGGTTAGAGCAATTATCAATGCTTGCTCGCCTTCTGGACCTATTGTTGTCCTCTCTTATCCTTTCTTTCTTCTTCAGATACAGATAGAGGCATAATGCCTGCAATTTCTCTCAATTCCATCCCTGCTCTTGTATAGGCAGACATTGTGCATTGTTGCTACTGTAGGTGAGCAGCTCATTCCCAGATGAAATTGATGTCCATTTCCTCCCTCCCACAGGTACGCTCCATGAGCTCGTCTCTCACACTATGATCCACTGGGTCCAGGAGTCCTTCATCCAGAACCCAGAGCTGGTGCGGCAGATGTTCAGCCTGCTGCATCGGCAGTATGACGGTCTCGGGGAGCTGATCCGGGCGTTGCCCAAGGCCTACGCCATCAACGCCATCTCTGTGCAGGACACCATGGAGCTGCTAGAGTGTCTGGGCCAGATCCGCTCCCTTCTCATCGTCCAGATGGGCCCAGAGGAAGAGAGACTCATGATTCAGAGCATTGGGTGAGTGATCAGTGCTCATGGATGGCAGGGAGCTACAAAACGCCCTAATTGACATGTGATGTGTCTTTGGGAAATGTTGGACAGAACATGCATTGTTAGTGTTATATTGGTTGTACAAACTAAATGTTTTGTACTAGTTGTACAAATTTTATACAGAGTCTTCATTTCTGTCATTTTCTCTTCTTTTTCAGAAACATCATGAATAACAAGGTGTTCTACCAACACCCCAACTTGATGAGAGCTTTGGGAATGCATGAAACTGTCATGGAAGTGATGGTCAATGTGCTCGGAGGTGGAGGAGATTCAAAGGTTAGCTTATTCACATGGCTTGAGGAGTTTAGGCGGGTCTTACAGTATGTGTTATTTCAGTGTGAACCCACCTCCTTCATTTTATGTCTTCTAGGAGATTCGATTCCCCCAAATGGTGACCAACTGCTGCCGTTTCCTGTGCTACTTCTGCCGCATTAGTCGTCAGAACCAGCGCTCCATGTTTGACCACCTCTCTTACCTGCTGCAGAACAGTGGTATTGGCCTAGGTAAGGAATGCTGGCTGAATGAATGGTAGCACTCATACTTGTGTAAGAATGGCCAAATGCAAGGGTGGGAATCAACAGGATTTAAAAGTGGTTGTGATAACATAACTTGACGTCTGAATTTTTTTAGGTATGCGTGGGTCCACACCTCTGGATGTGGCTGCTGCATCCTGTATTGACAACAACGAACTGGCCTTGGCATTGCAGGAGCAAGACTTGGAAATGGTCGGTCTTCCTATGGGGCATTCATACATTCATTCATCAGTTTGAAAATATAAACAATGTATGTGACTTTGCTGTGCCGTTAAATGTCTCCCTCTTCATGCTGTGCAGGTCGTGACATATCTGGCTGGGTGTGGCTTGCAGAGCTGTCCAATGTTGTTGTCTAAAGGCTACCCTGACATTGGCTGGAATCCTGTTGGTGGAGAGAGATACCTGGACTTCCTGCGTTTTGCTGTCTTTGTTAATGGTCAGTGTGTTACAAAATACATCTGTCGCAAATATGGACTCTCTTTGTGGACCATAGCGGAGGTTGTTGATGTATCTTACCGTCTGTTTGTTGACCACAGGGGAGAGCGTGGAAGAGAACGCTAATGTGGTGGTTCGTCTCCTCATCCGGCGTCCTGAGTGCTTCGGTCCTGCCCTGAGAGGTGAAGGTGGCGCTGGTCTACTGGCTGCCATTGAAGAGGCTATTAAGATCTCTGAGGACCCAGCCAGAGATGGACCAACCATCAAGAAAGACAGGCGCTTTATGTAATAGAACTTAAAAAGAAATCATTTTGAAGATGACTTTTGTTTTTGTAGCGTTTAAGGTTGGAGAAGGGTACTGTAGATAGCATGGCTGGGAAAGTGAGTTACGTGTTGAAAATAAAAAGTAGTGTCATAGTTTATCACAGTTTTGGTATTACAGTTGCATTTTGCAGAAAAAATATAATTGGGCTGTCCTTTGTTTGTTTACTGCAACCAAATGACTCATCTGTTTGTGTATTGTCAGGTTTGGTGGTGAACAGCTGGAAGAGAATAGGGTGCATTTGGGCAATGCCATCATGTCTTTCTACTCTGCACTCATTGACCTGTTGGGCCGTTGTGCTCCAGAGATGCATGTAAGTACTGTAGAGACTGTAGAGACGACGTGGACTAGTGTGGTGTGTGAGGGAGGCATCTGATGTAATGGTGGTGTGTGGCCCACAGTTAATCCAAGCAGGCAAAGGGGAGGCTCTGAGGATCAGGGCCATTCTGAGGTCTCTGGTGCCCATTGAGGACCTGGTTGGAGTCATCAGTCTGCCTGTCCAGATCCCCACCTTCGGAAAAGGTAAGAACATACTGTGAATTTCATGAGCTGATTTGATATGTCGTTATGTCCCATGGGCCTTCATGCAGTCCTCTGTTGGTTGTTATCCAGAGGGTCAGACCATAGAGCCAAAGATGTCTGCCAGTTTTGTGCCAGACCACAAGGCCTCCATGGTGCTGTTCCTGGACAGAGTCTACGGCATCGACAACCAGGACTTCCTTTTGCACGTCCTGGAAGTTGGCTTCCTGCCTGACATGCGGGCGTGTGCCTCTCTAGACACAGTGAGTATGGCTCAGCTCCATTACTAAAGAAACCTAATCATATACCTCATTATTTTAGTGTGCTTAAAGTAGTTAATGGAATGTTTAGAGTACTTAGAGTGCTGTTCTGAGCACTGTCCTAATTTGAGTATCCTCTGTCCTATGCAGGCTGCGTTTAGCACCACAGAGATGGCTTTGGCTCTTAACCGCTACCTGTGTTCAGCTGTGCTGCCTCTCCTCACCAAGTGTGCCCCTCTGTTTGCGGGCTCCGACCACCGCGCCATCATGATTGACTCCATGCTCCACACCATCTACAGGCTGTCCAGAGGCCGGGCACTCACAAAGGCCCAGAGGGACGTCATAGAGGACTGCCTTATGTCCCTCTGCAAGTCAGTGTTCCCTCAGGAATCAATCAGTGGACACCTAAGGCCAGTGACATTAGTAGGGATCACGTGAAAGCTTTGACCGTACTAACCTTGTCCAACCTTTCCACAGGTACCTCCGGCCATCTATGCTACAGCACTTGTTGAGGAGATTAGTATTTGATGTTCCCATCCTTAATGAGTATGCTAAAATGCCCCTCAAGGTATGTCAGCACAGGAAGAACTTACAAGTATTCCTCATTTAAATGTTCACTATATCAAATTAATTTAAATTATATTTGTTGTTAATTGTGCTGTTGTGTTTTGGTCTCAGCTGTTGACCAATCACTATGAGCGCTGCTGGAAGTATTACTGCTTACCTAATGGCTGGGCTAACTTTGGCGTCACCTCTGAGGAGGAGTTGCATCTTTCCCGCAAGCTCTTCTGGGGCATCTTTGAGTCTCTGGCACACAAGGTGAGATGGGGGATACGGATGCTCAGTTTTTTTGTCATTCACACTATTTCGGTAAATCTCTGAGGATGTGTTTTCTTCTCCTTAGAAATTCGATGCTGAGCTCTTCAAGATTGCCATGCCCTGCATCTGTGCCATTGCTGGAGCCATTCCTCCAGATTATGTGGATGCTGCCTACTCTCACACTGAGAAGAAGGCGTCAGTCGATGCTGAGGGCAACTTTGACCCCCGGCCAGTGGAGACCACAAAGTCAGTATGGATTGATGACCAGATCAACAGTGGCAACAATAATAATTTCCTTTTAGAATGTATCACAATGTGGCTCATTAAATTTGCATGGGGGACTGACTAAATTGTTTGAACATATTGCAGCACCATAATACCAGAGAGGCTGGATACCTTCATCAACAAATATGCAGAGCACACGCACGACAAGTGGGCCTTTGAGAAGGTGGGAGTCAATAATGAAGCTGTTTACTACACCCACTTTGGAACTGAATATTGGCCTTGTGATAGAACCATCAATGGTAACCATCTTTTTGATTTGTTTGTCACTCAGGCTCAGAATAACTGGACTTATGGTGAGGTGTTGGATGAAAATGCTAAGACCCATCCTATGTTGCGACCTTACAAGACATTCTCTGAGAAGGTACACAGGCCTACTTTTCTATTCTAGTGTTAGGTCAAGGGCTCTCTTTTCTTTTTCAACAAGCATTCCACATACAATTTAAGGAGCATCAAATTCTGTGTGGTTTCCTATGACTGTCAGGATAAAGAAATCTACCGCTGGCCCATCAAAGAGTCCATCAAAGCCATGCTGGCCTGGGAGTGGACCATAGAGAAAGCCAGGGAGGGAGAGGAAGAGAAGGTGGAGCAGAAGGCCTCCACTAGGAAGGTGTCCCATACAGCACAGGTGCGATCAGCCATCTCAACCGTGGCCTGAACAGTACAGGTAGTAGCAGTACTGGTAAGTGTGAATTCAACTTTTTAAATTCTACTGGGTTATTGTTTTCAGGCAACCTATGACCCCAGCCATGGATACAACCCACAA
Source organism: Nematalosa erebi (assembly GCA_036025975.1). Classification (NCBI taxonomy): domain Eukaryota; kingdom Metazoa; phylum Chordata; class Actinopteri; order Clupeiformes; family Clupeidae; genus Nematalosa; species Nematalosa erebi. Next base: position 8,410 of record JAVQKI010149442.1, read on the forward strand.
CCAATAGATTTAACTGGCATGGCACTTTCCAGGGAGCTTCAGGTAACTACACGCTTTGCCTGGTAATGATAAATGATTACTCTGGCACTGTTTGGTTTTGCATATTTAGCTTTCCATTTGTTCATCATTTTTGTCCTCTTGTAGTCCATGGCTGAGCAGTTGGCTGAGAACTACCACAACACCTGGGGCAGAAAGAAGAAGATGGATCTCCAGGCGAAAGGCAAGTGGGCTGGACTGATAGATGAGAGCAAAGAAAAATTGTCTAGTACTTGGGGGTAATTGCTGAGTGCTAACAAAGCTAATTGCTCATAGACACTAGTATTAATCGGTTGAGTGTTTCTAATGGAATTGGGTTTGTTTAGGGGGTGGTACTCATCCTTTGCTGGTGCCCTATGATACCCTGACGGCCAAGGAGAAAGCCCGTGATCGTGAAAAGGCTCAGGATCTGCTCAAGTTCCTTCAGCTCAATGGTTATGCTGTCACTAGGTAACTTATTAATTCCCCCCCAAAAAAGGAAACATATGCTGTAAGTCATTCATAAACACTCCCTTAACATCTATATGACTGGCTTGTTTTCAGAGGTCTGAAAGACATGGAGCAGGAAATCTCCTCTATTGAGAAACGCTTTGCCTATGGTTTCCTGCAGAAGCTGCTAAAATGGATGGAGATTGCCCAGGAGTTCATCGCTCATCTGGGTATACTTTAGCTGGTTTCAATTTCATCATGTCTTTAGCCTCTGCTGCTCTTCTCTACTGCTCTCAGTGCAGCATGAGCAATATGTCTGCCAAATCAACTTTACTGATTATTACCCCACTTGTCCTTTTCAGAGGCCGTTGTGAGCAGTGGCAGAGTGGAGAAATCACCCCATGAACAGGAGATCAAATTCTTTGCGAAGGTGCGATGGTGCCCCAGCTGCATGATAAAGCTTAATAACTCACCGGTCCTCTTTTACAGTTTATGTCTGAATACACGCTTTTGAACCACATCCAAAATCTAGCCTGTAAGCTTGTTCAATTGTAGTACCAGGCAACTGACTATTTTGGCAAACTTACCTTCTCTCCTTCTCCTCCAGATTCTGTTGCCTTTGGTTAATCAGTACTTCAAGAATCACTGCCTCTACTTCCTCTCCACTCCTGCTAAAATCCTGGGTAGTGGAGGACATGCCTCCAACAAAGAGAAGGAAATGATAGCCAGGTGGGGGAACACAAACTGTTGAGCACAAGCTGTCTAATTGATATGGTTAGAGTCCTTAAATGTAAAAATGGGACATGATTTGATATGCATCTGATAACAATGGATCATTTTGGGTTCAATATGATGCATTTTCCCACATCTGTTTTCTTATTCATGCATATAGTTCTCTTCAGAGTATATTATCTTCGATACACACAGTGTAGTGCACAAATTTGATAGACCATGTATGTAAATGTCTCTTGATTTCAGGGTGAATTAATGCTTTACTTAGCACAAACTGCAGGTGCAACCCTCTGTCCTATCCACAGTCCTTCTCCTGTAACTCTTTCCCAAAGATCCCATACTCATGTCTCTCCATCAGACTGTCCCTTGCTTGTCTTTGACTAGACCTCTGGTTTTACTTTCTCCTCCTCCCTGGCCTGAATTTTACTCTACCTTTTCCCATCCCTTCCCTCCTCCTCCTCCTCCTCCTCCTCCTCCTCCTCAGTATCTTCTGTAAGTTGGCTGCTCTGGTGAGACACAGAGTTTCTCTTTTTGGTAAGAGACCTGCATGTGTGGCTGATGCCAATGCTTTCCTTTGGCATCTCTCTGCTCTATTTTGGATTCCTTTGCTTTTTCTCCACTATTCTCCCTCCTTTTCATCCTAATGTCTCTTTTCTTTTATCCTTTCTCTCACAAGCTGACACTCTGTTTTTGCCTTGCTTCTTTGCAGTGTCTTGTTCTCTTGGCTTTTTTCCACAGTGATATCAATCTCCTGAAATGTGATCACACTGTTAGATGTGATGCATTTAATACTAATCAAATAATGATGTTGAGAAAGAGTACTTTCAGAGATGAATACACAGCATTTCTTATTCAGAAATGGGCAGTGGGCTATTTTGCTAAGTAGTCGCAAAAATTGGGGAGAGGAAATAATAATAAAGCAAATCTGTTTGGAACAGATGTTAGAGCTTATGAAAAGGAAAGTGCAGCATGCATTACTTACTCCCAATCAGTGTAGCCGTCAGTGCTCTGGAGCATAGTCTGGCTAAAGGAGACATCCCAGAAGCACAGGGCTGCAACAGGCAACAGGCTATTTTTGTTACAGCCACAGGCAGACCTGCCAATACATAGAGTGCATAATATCGCATGTTATGCAGCTCTGTCTCAGCTATCACATTTGACTGCTTGTCACCAGTAGCGTAGGTCTGAATTCCCATGTTACATTATAGACACACAGGACACAATTATAAATTGATATCCAGGCTTAGCCTAGCCTCTAGACTTGATCGTCTTGTGAGCTCACCAATGGAAAAGGCAGTTCCGCTCCCCTTACTAACATTTTGCTGTAGATATGTGTGTGTGTAAGTGGGTGTTTCTGTGCGTGTGGGCATGTGTGTGTATGTGTGTGAGCCCATGTGTGGGTGGGTGTGTTTGTGTGTGTGTGTGTGTGTGTGTGTGTGTGAGTCCAGTTCCCTGCTAACCCACCATATGTTGCCTTACATGCAGTTTGGAGGGAACAGATATGTAAACAGATCCCTCCAAATTTGTATTATGACATAAGATGTTTTATTCATAGACCTAGATCTGTCAGTGTACAGTATATGCCAAAAGATGTGAGCACACATGCTATCTTCCATATGATTGACAATGTGGAAATTGGCGCACTTAGTGGATTTAGTGTCACACTATCTGTCATATGCAGGAACGGATGCCGGTGCTGTGGTGAACTGCCTTCATATCCTGGCAAGGTCTCTGGATGCTAGGTAAGTTCTGGAATCATCACACATTTATTCACAGACCTCATCCAACCAGGTAGAAGCTGACATACCAACCATGCAAATGTATGTTCAAGTATCTTACCTCAAAGGAATTTGTTGCCATTGACAATATGTGTAGATTTGAACCAAATTTCATGTAGCCAATTCCTTGATGTGTGTAGGATGGTTTTGTTGATTGTTACATGCTAGCGTTTCTAACAAGTAATGGATGTGT